>CAUYQV010004781.1:0-18082 GCA_963574575.1 Galagoides demidoff
CTGCTAAGCAGGACAGGCAGTGGCTGCAAAAACATGTCCTGGGCAGGCTGCATGTGACCCCTGGGCCATAGTTTGAGGATGCCTGGTTCACTCTCTAATAATGAACAAAATTGTTCAATTATCAACTATAAGCAGGTCTGTGTAATAAAGTAAGAAAACACTCACAGGTTTGAGACCAGCCTGAGCAAGAGAGAGACTTCCTCTCTAAAACTAGCTGAGCATTGTGGTGGGTGCCTGTGGTCCCAGCTACTCAGGAGGCTGAGGCAGGAAGATCACATGAGCCCAGAATTTTGAGGTTGCTGTAAGCCATGACCCCACGGCCCTTTACTGAGGGTGACAAACTGAAACTCTATCTTAAAACTTTCCCACAATCTTTAATTGCTTATTAAAAAAAAAAAAAGTAAGAAAACAGGAATCTCTGAAATAAGTGAGTTAAATATTTAACAAGGGAAGAAAATAATTATGAGTAGATGTATAGTCCTTGTTCCCAGAACTCTTAATAGGATTATTTCTACATTATAGATTCTGTCCTTCACATTTTTTTCCTCTCAAATTGCACATTTTTATGTAGGTTCTATGATCAAAGATCAAAGACTATGACTTAGCTCTTCTTTCCTTAGAACTAAAACTCTTTATTTGACCTATTTCTTCATATAGTTGACCTATTTCTACGTGGTTGTATGTGTGTTACTGATGGTAAATAGACTCTTTCAAAACACTCTTTTCTTAATCTCCAGTATTTATCACCTAATCTCCAGCGATGACTGTTGTCATACAACTCACAGGCTATACCTCTCCCTTTTTCCTTTTCTTCTTATATTTTTCTGTCTGTCCAATGACAGGAGAAGCCTATAGTGGCTAAATTGCAATTTCATAATCCAATTAAAGCAACCTTGGTGTAATCACTTCTTCTTTGAGTTCAAAGACAAGAGCTCAGGTTGCCCCAGTGAAGAACAAAAAGTCAATTGATGAGTTCTAAGGTACAATTTATACTTCTATTCCTTATTTTAGAAATCCACGTATTCTAATTAAAATTCTAAGAACAAAATTATTGACACTGAACATTTATTCCAAGCCCTCTAGGTGGTTTCCCACAGAGTTTTGAACTTTAAGAGTTGAAGGATTATGATAAGATTAGTCAATATACAAACATGAGCTGACTATTCTATTTATTTTGAGCAACCAGATTAGATTAGTTTATTTTGCATAGCTTTTTAAATTCAAACTGAAGTCTTTTATTATGCACCTGTCTACTCCACAGAGCCTATCTAATACATTCCTGTTCCCTAGCAAACAAGCAAGGAGTCTGAATTGTAGTCGGTTATGAAATCAACCCTCATAGCTGGACCTGTTGATGTGAGAAAATGTTCCAATAATGTTGACTGCAGAGAAGATAGAAAGATAGATAGATAGGTAGATCGATAGATAGACAGATGGATCAATAACTTCTTATTTTAGAGATGAGCAAATAAGCGAATATAAGGACTTTTATTGACATGTATGCTTTCTAATACCTATGTTAATGTTTGGTTGTGATCATAATCCTGAAAATCACAATCCTGAACATTGAAATCCATAGCTATCAACATATCTGAAGTATAATAAAAAAAAAAAAACATAATCCCAAATGAATAAAATCCTGAAAATTACAACTCTGAAAAATTAAAAGCTTGAACATTGAAATATTAAAAGCTGAATTCTGGGAACGAGATTCATGCATTTTCCATTATAAACAGGTTAGTTACATCATGTCAGTTACCTAGACAAAATGTTACCTTTATAAGAATTTGCTTGCATTGGGCAGAAAATATAGATGAGTGAGTTGGCCATGCAAAGGCATTGATGAAAATTTCAGTTTTTTAATATATCATTTGCCTGCATTGGCATTCCTTGGAGCTGGTAAAATTCTAGAAGTTTTTAAAGAATTAAACTACATTTTTCCAAAGAAGACAGTAAAGTTACTGACTGGTTTGAAAATAATTACGTGAATGGTAGGATAAGAAGAGGCATAAAGCAACAGTTTTGCTGTGTGATCCCAGGACGGAATTTGTAGTCTGTATCTAAGCACATGAGCTGGATTTCCACGTACTCAAAACAACAAAGACCCGTGAATCACAAGTTGGGAAAATTTATTAAGGAATGCTCAAGTCGTTGTGTGTCACATCATGGAATAATTTAACAAAAAGCAATGAGAAGATACTCTTGCTTTAAGAAAAAGCATAAAAGGGCTCGGTGCCTGTGGCTCAATTGGCTAAGGCACCAGCCACATACATATAAGGTGGCAAGTTCGAATCCCCAGTCGAGGCCCGCCAAACAACAATGATGGCTGCAACCAAGAAATGGCTGGGCGTTGTGGTGGGTGCCTGTGGTCCCAGCTACTCAGGAGGCAGAGACAGGAGACTCGCTTGAGCCCAGGGGTTGGAGGTTGCTATGAACTGTGATGCCATGGCACTCTACCCAGGGGGATAGCTTGAGGCTCCGTCTCAAAAAAAAAAAAAAAAAGAAAAAGCATAAAAGCATAAGAAGATACTCTCTAAGAAAATCCATATCTTAAAAGATAAAAAGCATAAGAAGGTACTCTCTAAGCAAATCCATATCTTAAAAGGAAAAAAGCAGCTACTCATTATATAAGGCAAGATATCAAAATATAGTTAATGATCAACATGAACCACTCTGACATATATCTCCATGGGACTGCCAGCAATGTATCCCTATAATACACTTTCTCATATGTTGAATTTCCTTTTAATTTTTTCTTTTCTTTTTCACATTCAAGTTTTTTCCCACTTTTTAAAATTGTAATCATCATTTTGTACAATTCCCATGCTATGCATGTTATTCTGGTTTCATTTCCGGTACTTGGGGGTGTGAATTGTACAGAGACCTTTGGAGACTTCTAATTCATTTTATGCATGTGTTTTCTTTTTTCCTTTTTGCAAATTGACGCCACAAAAACACATTATCACAAACTTGAATTTGTGTATAAGTATTATGTGTGCGTGTTTGTTTGTAAAAATGCTAAAACTTCCTCAATAATTGAAGAATTTTTTTTGTACATCTGCACTGGTTAAACATAAGATTTCTCAAAACCTTGCCTCTTTGGATGACTGTATATGTAGTGGTGACTCACTTTTTTTTTTTTATCAATATCATCATAACACATAAGTTGCTCATTATAGTGTTTCAGCTGATTGGAGTTATAAAACTGAGAGCACGTAATTAAAAAACATAGTGATCGCATTTATACATTTCCCTTCTTTACCTATTTCTTTATGAATATGATTTTCCAGTGATGACTCTTATACTCACATGACTGTTCACAGTACGCCTGAGAGTTTCTGAGTGCAATGATGCATATTTTGTTACCGCCTATTTTAATACATAGTCTTTGCACTGTTCTGTCACAATTCCTTACATTTCTCAAATAAATCCTCTTTTAAAGTGTAAAAAAAAAAAAACCTTTTAAAATTATTTTAATTATTTTTCCAGAATTGTACTTTAGGGATTTTGATCTTTCAGGAATTCAGCACTTGGGATTCTGGCATTTGGGCTTCTGCCTGACTAGTCTAACATACACAAATTAATACACTGGCCTTTTAGAATTTTGATTCGCCCTGAAGGATCCAATGAGGATCATGTCATAGTCTGTTATTTCTATTGTTACAGAGCTCTAATAATATTTCTATGTAAACATGAAAGTAAGATTGATCTGGATTACTTCAAGTGGATTGGTATTCATTCTCTTTTCATCTTGAACACATTCACATTGAATAGGCCTCTCTTCAAATATAGAAAGATATTTAAGAATGAGGAAGTAAAAATGCAATCTTGCTCTCTCTCTCTTTATTTATTTATTTGTTAAGACCAAGTCTTACTCTGTTGCCCTGGGTAGAGTGCAGTGGCATCATCATAGCTCACAGCAACCTCAAACTCCTGAGTTGAAGCGATCCTCTTGCATCAGCCTCCCAGGAACGGGAATACAGGCACCTGCTACCACGCCTGGCTATAAAAATGTCACCAGGCAGAAGAAGACAAGTCAGAATAAGTACTTCCTGCAGCCAGGCCGTCTGGCAAAGAACTCAGTGGAGAGATGGCATTGCCACAGAAGGAATGTGCATCTCTCCCTTCATATTTGATGCCATCCTGTGTTTGCATAAACTCTCTTAATGAAAGAAACTCAGTAGGGTAGTTGATACCTTTACATCTGCTTTCTCAAACACATTTTTTTGTTTAAAAACTTCCAGAAAAAAAATAAGGTTATCCAGTCTCGGTTGTATGACTGAATTGGCGCAGCACTGCTGAAGTCTCAGCTATCATAAATCACACTCATGAAAGCCTTTGTTCACTGGACTTTCATCACAGATGTCAACCCTCTCCCTGTAATCTTGCCAAAAGCAGAATCAGATCCCCAGAATCAGGCCATTTGATTCCTGTTAGTTTTTCTGAGTTTTTCCTTCCACTGACAGAACAAGAGCTGTATTCTGATTCAGAGCTCTGGCAATTGATATTACTGGTCGGGGTAGGTGTTTCCCTCACAGACATGCAGCCCAAAGCCAGAGTGAATGCTTTGTGTTGGGTTTAGGAAAGAAGTGCTTCTTATCTGTGTTCACTTTGTTATTCTTATCATGTTTGGATATATTTTTTTCCTTTCGTATAGTTCAAACCTCTCTAGGCAATGGTAGAGACATGCTAAAGCCTTGCCTGCGCCTGAAGTGCTCAACTGAAGTAAGGTGGGCTGTCTAGAATTGCAAATCCCTGCTCCTAAAATAATACACACCCTTTCTGTGTGCTTCTGTAGTATATACTTCACTTTTCCAGTCTAAAACGTGCTAATGTATACGTATTTTAATGTACACATATTTTAAACTATACCAAAAGAAAACAGTGGCATCTTTATAGTAGTATCAATTATTTTTATTTGCTACTTACTTCTGGGTTAGAAAGAGACATGTTTTGGATATTGTCACAGGAATTGTAGATTCCTACCATGGAGCATTTCGTAATTGTATTCCTTTGGGATGGAAATGGCACCAGTACTCACCCGTCTTCAGGTGACCTACATTTTGGTAGAGGATTAGGGGCGCCGGTCCATTTATTATTGTCAATGCCATTACCCTGTAAAGTTTGTGTGACCCAGAAACCACGCAGAAAGATACAGTGTGAAGACATTTCCATTTATATCTTGGGTAAAATTATTGTAAATCAGTGTTTACTATTATTTTAATTCCAATCACCTAAAAATGACACTTTTATTTCCTTATATGCAGTAGAGATTAGACAATCATGGTCCTATATTTGATTTTTCAAACTTAAATTAAAACATATGATGTACCCGGTAACATAGAACATACTGGTTTTAAAGAGGAATCAAATTAAAATATGTTCTCTGTTCTGATGGAGCTCGTGTCTAACTGGAGAGAGAGGCAAACAAATAAAGCCTTTATAAAATTAAAATAAATGTTATGATAGAAATAGAGAGTGCTAGTTTCTAAAAAAGGACTGATAGTAACACAAAAAACAATTTTATTAATTTACTGCAAGACTTACCTTTGGTTATATTTGAGCTTGATTTATCTGAGCTTTTGCAGGTGACTTATTGCCTCCCCACGTTAAATTAACTTTAGTTCTATGGTATATGCAATCAATTCAAATCAAAGATGTATGTCATAAAAAAGTCAGATTGATTATTTGATGCTCTTTGCCTATCCTGAGGAGATATTACTTCCACACTGACCATGGCACATATTCTTGGACTACACTTTTTAATTAACTGTTTTAATTACATATAGACAAAGGTAATGTCAGCAATGCATGGGAAGAGTTTCATAAATTTACATATTTCCAGATACAGTAGTGAATAACAAACTTTATTAATGTTCTAAATAATAGAACAAGAAAAACAAAGAGGAAACTAATGAAAATCAATGATATGCAATGTTGAGAAGAAAATCAAAGGTTAAAATAGATGAGAAATAATTTGGATTTTAAAACTTAAAAACTGTTTTTATAGTGAGATTCCTCTGAATCTTCATGAATACACATGTGATCTAAAACAACTCTTCTGAAAGCTGATGAGAATAAGGAAATCAATTAAAAAACAAAATAAAACCTTTAAAAAAGAGGGCTATTTGGCAACAACCAAATAGAAAAAGCAAGCAGCTAATCGTTTCAACAACAAAGGGAAAGTGACAATGGGAAAAGTCAATTAGAAGGGAAATAAATTAATTTTAAGTAATAAAACCAAGTTCTAATTAGATTTCAGGCAAGTCGTTGGCTTTTAAAATGTTTAACCATTAAGGTACTTATTATTTCCAATCAAGAAGGTTGAGGGAAAATGTTTTGCTTTTGTTCAGCTTCGATCAGGGTAACAGTATCTTTATCACCCAATGTAAGCTCTATCAGGACAGAGATTCTTGCTCTAAATTCATTGAACAAAGACTTGGTTCAATTTTAACACACTAAACATTTAATTGCCTGCTTAAAATTGATATTAAATGGCATTGTGGCAAGACAATTCACTGAAATATTCCTTTATGTTTTATTATCACTGTTTCAAATAATTAGAAGGAAAGTGTAAAATGATTTAGGGGTAAATTGATTTTAGCCTCCAAATCCACTGCTCTCTCTATCCCAAAGGTAAAACATGGAAATTCAGGAATTCAGCATCCCTAGTCCTCAAGGAAGTGGAAGGAGCTTTCCAATAAAACTCTCAAGTGGCTTCTGCCATGGGAGGACCCAGCAAGAAGGCACTTTGCCAGACATTTCTCTACCTAATTCTTCTTTCCTATTCCTTCCATAGGTGTTGGAAGTGTCCTCCATATAAATGCAGTAAAGTTGCAGGTACCTCTAACTTGGACTTCCAGGCTTCCCAGAACCATGAGAAATAAATTTCTGTTTTTTTATAAGCCACTCAGTCTACATCTTTGGTTATAGCAGCCTGGATGGACTACGGCAGTAGTAATTTGTCACAGCAGCAATGGGAAAGTAACATACCACCCATTGACTTTTGCCACTATAAGCAAATGCTGCTAAAGTGCTCATGGTGACAGATCTGTTTGTAAACTCATCATGCCTCCCTCGTACAGCATCTCACTATACATCCTTGCTGGTTTGAGCTGTAGACTCAGACACCTGCCCTGGGTTTTTTCTCTGCCACTTACGAAGGGATAATAACAGTTAAGAATGAGAACTCCTCCTCCTAGCGTTGTTGTGAAGATTAAACAAGCAGTCATGTGACACACTTCGTCCAGGGCTTGGTGTGTTCATAGATGTTTGGCTTAAAGGAGTAGGGTGCTGGCCCCATATGCCAGAGGTGGCGGGTTCAAACCCAGCCCTGGCCAAAAACTGCCAAAAAAAAAAAAAAAGTTTATCATTATGAAGATCTGAGCTTTCTGAGAAACTAGGAAGCTGGCAGCTAAACTGCTGCTGAGGGAAGGCTGGCCACTGTTCCTGGGTTCTCTCTGGATGAGAATATAAGGAAGCAGTCGGTGGGTTCTGTGCAAGAACCAGGCAAGTGCCTGGTTTGTAACTATTTCCTCAATTGGGAAAGTATTAAGATGGTATAGCTTGTGCTAGAAGAGCAAGGCAGGTGCAGGTGGGGAAGGCTCCTCAGGGGCAGGGCTCACCTCCCAGGGACAGTGTAACTAATCCCTGTCCCTCAGCCCCTCCCTCAGGGGCTGAGATTTGTTGGGGCTTCTTCCGACTAACTTGGGAACTTCAGGTGACATTACTTGTGTGTGTAGGAGTGTGTGTACCTATTTTTCAATGAAATCCTTCAATTATTGAAGTTTTTCTCCAGATCTTTTAGAGTTACTCAGACCTAATTCTCCCACTAATTTGCAATGTGATCTTACACAAGATTCTCGTTTTCTCTGAGTTTCATTTTTCTCTTCTGTGGAATGGGGACAGTGTGAGGATTCAGTGGCTAAAAGTGTACAAAGTGTCTGCTTCAGTGCCTGGCACACAGCTGGCTAAGAAGTAGAAGTTGTTTTGGAAAATTTGTCAGTGTCTCTAGTTTTATAGGAAATGCTCAAACAAAACTAACACGCTAATTGGTCACTTGAGTCAGAATGAAAGTCATGACAGCTGTGGTTACAGAGAGGCCGAAGGGGATGGCGTGTGATGCAGCAGAAGGAAGGAAGAATATACCCTCTGTCAGCAGAGCTGGGAGCAGCCTTCATCATAAAACCTCCGACAGGCTGCCATGGCCCAAGTCCCTCAGAGTAAAGTAGAAATACAAATGCTTGTCCATGTCACAGGGCAGAGGTGAGGTGTCTCTGGGACAGCAGATGTCAGAGTTTCATTTAAGCCCCATGAATGATCATATCAGGGAAACATTTTGAAAAGCCTCATGTCCTGTTTAAAGGAAAGACCAATTGCAGTGTGGGCAGGACCTCCGGGAAGGGATGGGGCCTTACCTTCTAGCTCCTTTTTGGCTTTCTCCTGGGCCTTCATGGCAACATAATCCTGGGCCATGTTGAGGACATATATGTGCTCCCGGTTGCCAATGGCCTTCAGCAGGCAGAGGAGGGCGGAATTCATGCTCCGAGCAAAGAGTGTGTCGAGGCCGTCAAACACCACTCCTCGGAAGCAGTCACTCAGCTGAAACCCAAGAGAGCAAAGACAGTTACCATGGCCACGAGATCGTTCCTCTCTGCAGAGAGAGCTGTTTGTTTAGCTGGTGCTGTTGCTGGTGCGGCAATGGGCTCTGCCGACTGACTGGGCCCCAGTGAAAATATCATTACACTGTCCTTCTGCTTGCTAAATCCAAGGTGCTGATAATAAAAAGAGAAGAATTCAAATACCCAATCAGCCATGAACAGGTCTGTGTTGCATGCCTACACTGTGTTTGCATAGGGTTGTATATTTGCACAGGGTTTACACTATGAAAATAAATGAACAAACAAAATGGTAAAGGGAGGGTCTGGGAAGACCCATGAGGTACACAAAAGTGAGGTACAAAGGTAGGATGCTCTGTGCACAGAGGAACAGGCGGCCAGGGCAGTGGGCACGTAGGTCGTTTGTATATTTCTTAGCAGTCCTACTGCCTTGGAAGGCAATGGCTTGGTAATATTAACCATCAAACACAGCCTCTGCAGCGCTACAGTGTCACGCAAAGGGTGGCCCACACACCAGCCACCACTGCTGGGAACTGATCTTGACATTTGTTTTTCCAGTTATTCACTGATGGACATTTAGGTTCTTTCTTTCTTTTTTTTTTTTAACTCAATTTTTATGAAATCATAACTGTATACATTTATGGGGTACAATGTGATGATTTGATATACAATGTGGATTTGGCGGGATCTCACCTAACGTGCACAATGCAAGGGTACATTTCAAAACAACTCAGAGTATATTATAAATGTCTTATTACAAAAAATAAGTGAGGTGATAGATCATTTCTTTCTTTCTTTCTTTTTTTAGATAGACTTTCACTTGGTTGTCCTTGGTGAATGCCATGGCATCATAGCTCACAGCAACCTCAAACTCCTGGGCTCAAGCGATCCTCTTGCCTCAGCCTCCTGAGTAGCTGAGATTACAGGCCACCAAAATGCTCGGCTATTTTTAGAGACGGGATCTCTTTTTGCTCAGACCAGCTTTAGAGGCTGGTCTCAAACCTGTGAGCTCAGGTAATCCTTGGCCTCCCAGAGTGTATGAGCCACCATGCCTGGCCAGGATTGTTACGTTTTTTGATGCCCTGGAAGCTGTGTTAAGGTGTAAATATGTATCTCTGAACTCACTACTTAGCTCAGCAGGCAGTTTTTGTTTTTATTTTGGTGGCAAGACTTTGCCCATTAAGGAGGGCTATAAGTTCCGTGTCTCATCAGAGAGGAGCTCCTTGAACAGCAAGGAGCCGCTGTCTTCCTCTGGGGTTCACCAAGGCTTCCCAGCCCTTCCTCTGGGGTACACTTACTACCGTGCTCCAATCAGGTGAGAGCGGCAGTGCCTTTAATGCAGTAGCAGTGCAAACCCAACATGAATAATTGCCAGAGATGATGCTGTTCTTCTTCTGGGAGCCTTGAGTTTAATTTTGTTATATCTAGACATGAAATTAATCTTGTGGCCTCATTTGAGAAACCAAAGCAAACACACAGCTCCAGGACCTGGTGAGCCATTCAGCTCTCTGGAACCCACAGGCAGCAAACAGGCTTAAGTGACACCCTCTCCAATCCTGGCCACGTCTTTTTCTTTTCTCTAACTGTAGAACACTTGGGTTGGGGGATGGGGAAACAGTATTGTTCTTTTCATTTTAAAATCAGTATGCTATCGTAAAATAATTCAGAAAGGTATAAAGAGGACTAAATATCTGTAATCCTGCTTATCCAAAGATAACCATAATTAACATGTACTTTCAGAGTTTTTTACTATGTGATATACATTTGTTAATATTTATAAAGAAATGTCATTGTACTTCATCTACCTGCTATTTCCTAATCTACATTTTAAAAAACTTAATAACATGAAAACTTTATTATTTTAGAGACAGGGTCTTGTCCATTGCTCAGGTTGAAGTCCAACTGTAGCCTTGAATGCCTGGCTCGGCCTCTTGAGTAGCTAGGACTCCAGGCATGTGCCACCACACATGGCAGATTTTTTACTTTGTTTCAGTGACAGGGTCTCACTATGTTGCCTGGGTTGGTCTTGAATTCCTGGCCTTAAGTGATCTCTTGTCTCAGCCTCTCAACGGGCTGTAATTACAGGTGTGAGCCACTGTATCTGACCTGAAAACATCTTCACAGCAATTAAAATAGCTCTGAATTCTAACTTTTCATGTCTCCGTATTATAATTTTTAGCATACCACTTTTTTATTTTTAACTTTAAAGGACTACTCTCTGGTCCTTTAAGAAGGCAAGTGGCTTCAGGCCAGGATCAGGGACTGCCAAGAGGTATCAAAAAGCCAAGTAAGTGACTGCTGGGGATGGAGAAACCCATCCCTCCTCTTTAAGGCCCTGGGTTCCAAGCTGCTGAGGGTGACCAATGGCCCTGAACCTCTCACGGAACACGGCCAGCATGTGAGTGCTGCCCCAACAATGCACAGGTGGGCAAGGACGCACCTGTATCCGCTCTACCAGGATCTGCACGAGAAGTTCATCGGGCAGCACGCAGCTCATGAGGCCCGTCTCGCCCCCGATGCTGGCGCTGACACTAAGCCGGCGCTGCGTGGGCCCCACGAGCAGAGGGCTGGAGGAAATCTGCTGAGTGGGAGAAGGATCAGCATCAGAATCCAGCTGTGTTTCAACAGCTCCTACACCTACCAGCCATGCGACCTCGGGATAATCAGACAACCTCTCTAGGTGGTGTTTCCTCATCGGTTAAATGGGAATTACATTGTGAAATGGAAGAAGGGAGGTACTCTGTGTATGGGCTGAACTGCACGCAGCTTTTCACTCATTCAACAAATATTCATGGAGCGCCTGCACGCACCAGGCACTCCTTAGGTGCTAGGGATGCACCAGCAGAGAGGGCTGAGAGTGGTGCGACCCCTGAGGCCCTTACATCCCGTATACAAATCAGTAATATTATTTCACATAGTGACAACTGCTAGGGAGGGAGCAAATAACCAGGTAGGGCAATAAAGAACAATGACTGGGTGGGGGAGTGGATCTGTGGAGAGGACGGCCACATGTGAAAGAATAAGATAGGACCTTGGGAGAAGAGAGGGAACAGTAAGCTCCCTCAGTATGAGTGTGCTTGGGGTATTTGGGGCGTGCACAGGAGCCCAGGTGGCTGGCGCTGGGGAGCAGTGGGCAGGGCCGGCTGGAAGTCAAAGACAGAGTCAGGACCAGAAGATGCAGGGCTTGTAGGACACGGTAAGGAATTGGCCTTACCAATTCCAAGGTTGTTGGTGTGTTTCAGGTAGACGAGTGATCTGATTTTTATTTTTAAAAGACTATCTGCTATGTGAAGTGACAAGAATGCCAGTCAGGGTAGCTCTGTGGTCAAGGCAAGAGATGGTGGCTGCAGGGACAAGGATGGTGGTGGTGAGACGTAGCTGATGCAGGATACTTTTTGGAAGCAGAGCCAGTAGGGCTTGGGATGGATGTACAGAACGAGGCATCAAAGGTGACTGCTTGAATTTTGAGTGAGGAACTTGGAACATGCTGAACTTATTTACTAAAAAAGGAAAGACTGAGGGAAGAATGCTTTTTTTATGGGGGGGGTGAAATAAGAATCATTTTTTGGTTATATAAATTTTGAGATGCCTCTAAGCCACTCAAAAAAGATATCAAGCACGAGTTTGAATATACGAATTTACACTTGGGAAGAAACTGGGGCTGGAGATAGACATGCGAGGGTAATAAGTCTATGGAAGATATTTAAGTTTTGGGAGATTTGAGCAACGCAACTGGGTGAGATCACCTAGAAAGGAAATGCAGTTAGCAGAAAGAAGAGAGTAGTATAAGACTTTGTCCCACATTCCAACCACCTGGAATGTGGAAGACACGGAGAAACTGGAAAAGTAGAGGGAGGAGTCGCCAATGAGGTGGAAAGGAAAGTAGGGTGCGGCGTCTGAAAGCCACGTGAAGACAGCGCTTGGGGGGGGGGCGATATGCTGCCAAAAGGTTGAATATCAGAAAACTGACCACGGGTTTGGCAAGAGGAAGGTGGCCAGTGATCTTGAGAAGAACAGCCAGTGTGGAGGTGGGGAAGGGCCCCATGGACTCAGTGAAGAGAGGATGGGGCAGGCAGAGGACGAGGAGGCAGTCAACACAGTAAATTCTTTGGGGGAACAGTGGTGGAGATGAGCTGAGAGAGGACCTGATAGCTGCAGAGGGCAGTGGGGTCATGAAAAAGTTTTTTTTTTTTTTGAGACAGTCTCACTATGTTGCCTTCAGTAGAGTGCTGTGGCATCACAGCTCACAGCAACCTCAAAATCTTGGGCTTAAAGCAATTCTCTTGCCTTAGCCTCCCACGTAGCTGGACTACAAGTGTCTGCCACAATGCCTGGCTATTTTTCTGTTGTAGTTGTCATTGTTGTTTAGCAGGCCTGGGACAGGTTCAAACCTGCCAGCCCTGGTGTTTGTGGCCAGCACCCTAACCTCTGAGCTACAGGTGCTGAGCCAGGACAAAGTATTTTTAACATAATACAGGATGCACATATGCTCATGGGAAGGGTACAAGTGAGAGGAGAAAATAGGAGAGAAGGGCAATTATGGGAATTTAGATCTTGAGAAAGAAAAGAGGAGGGGACCCAGTGCCCACATCGGGAGGGCTCAGTCCTAGTTGAGGGCAGTGGCAGGCAGATCTGGTGGTTGTCTCCTGATGCTGCTGCGTTGTCCCTGAGATGAGAAGAGAGAGGGTGAGGAAGAGACAAGAGTCTTAGAGGTTATGAGAGCAATTAAATGATCATTTTCCTATATGTCGTGCATACCTACTGGAGCTGACCAAAAGGTCCATGGTAGATTTATAGTCTCTAATTTAAGATTAATCAGGAGAGGTATCTTCTCCACCCATGTCCAGCTTCTCTGCATGGAGTAAATGGAGAACTGGATTTAACAGGGCTGAAGCTTTGTCAGAGAATACGATGAAGGAGAAGGTGCAAGAGAATGCCTACTGTGATGGGCAGTGGAGTCCACACTGGGCAAGAAGGGCAGAGGTGGGGTAGGCAGCTGTGAGGGTGTGGACTGTAAGTTTTGATGGGGCCAATTGTTGACCAGAGTAAGTCATCTGGAAAGTTAGAAGATGGTTATCAGAAAGTAGGACATGCGATAGATCTTGGAGTTCATGAGTAATGATGAACAATGCATAGGACGTGATCGTGGATGGTAGTGAGTGACTGAGACGGCCATGGAATTTGGGAACGGAAGTGTTGAATTAAAAATTATCCCAAAGAACAGGATTTCTAATTGGTACTTTCCAGGAAAAAGCAAATGATATTATATTATTGCATAACTATCACATTTCTTCCCATTTGTGACATAACTAAGTTTTCAGTCACTGGAGAATTCATTCTTTATGAGCGCTTCAAGAAGATCAAATATCTCTCTGGGTAAACATTCTGAGAGGAGAACTGTGTGTCCAGACCAGTTGGATCCTGTCACGGTGGGAGGGAGGCCTGGAGCTCTGATTTCTATAGGGGTCTTTAAGTTTCCTTTTCATTGAAAGGAGTTTGGAGTCAGAATTGGAATATTCTGCTGCCTTTGAAGAATTCTAAAAAGACTGACTTCACTCCCCTTATGGATAGAACCAAACCAAAGGAAATGACTCCCCATAACATCCTGTTTGGTCACAAATATGTGAATTTTAGTTCATCTGTAAATGTCTGTCTAAAGAATATTGTATCAGATCCTGGGAAAAGAGGGTTAATAGCATGGTACTCCAAAACGAAATGAGTCCGTGGTCCCCATTTTCAAGGTGTTAGAAGAATGTGCTGAGGGGAAGATCAGAGACGTCATTTGCCATGAAGTCAGCCACCAGGGATGCTCCGCGCAGACCTTCACCTCTACACAATGCACTTGCTCTGTCTAACATGTGCACCTTATTTCCCACACGGATCTAAAAATTCCACCCACCTGTCCCATCCAGTTCATGGGTCTCTTTTCTTGTGAAGACCTATGACCCCCACTCTGCCCATCTGCCCTGTCCAGTGTCCAACTGTCACTGCCCCTACAGCTGGCTCAGACTGTAACAAGATCTGCAGACCCTTAACTCTTCCTGTTTCTTCCATTCTATGTCCTCTTTTCAATTCCTTTTCTGCCTAGGCTGGGCTTTCCCCACTGATGCCACCCTCAGCTCCTTTCCCCTGTTCTGAGCATATCCACTCATCTTCAGAGATGACAACTTCTCTCTCCACCTCTGGATGAGAGAGCTTCCAGGGACCATGTCGAGAAATCTCAGTTTTCAGGTTTCTAGTCTTGATTGGGCTATCACCATTCTCAACTATTTTTTGGCTATCACCAATTTCTGGTTCTATTCATGCAGTGGAGACATCGGTGCTTTGCCACTGTCCTCAAGCCTGCTCTGCAGCCCTAACCTCCTCATTGCTTCCCGCAAAGACCGTGCCTCCTGCAGGTATCATAGAACCATGGGACAATGTCCTCTCCAACCTTCATTTTCCACCCTGCTTCTCCCACTGTTAGCTGTATCTGTTTTTACCTTTACCAAAGGAAGCTGGTGCCCTTCTCCTTTGAGCTCAGTCCTACTTTTTCTATCTCTTCCCAGAATCTCATTCCCTCCTGGGTGGATCATCACCTTAGACGCCTCCAGGAGCTCCAGTTTTTATAGACCTGTTTGTGCCTCTGCCTCCTTTCTAAGAACGGACTCTCTTGATGCTGGGTTTTCCCCTCTAACTGCTACTCTTTTTTCCTTCTCCTTCAAACATCTTAAAAGTCTGCCCTGACTCGGTTCACCTTTCCACCTCCAACTCACTACTCATCTTACTGCACTGTCTCTGGTTTCAGCACCTGGCATCTATTAGGATTTCCCAGTCCCTTGGCCTATTGCTCAAACTCTGTGACTCCCAACTTTCCAAAACTCCTGGGCAGCCCTTCTGCAACTTGTATTAAAGGTTTCATCCTTAACATTCCTTCAGTATTAGGTTGAGTCATAGGAAATTGCTGCTATGGACTTCTAAACTTGTTGAATTTTGGCAATTTTCTATGGTTCAACCTAACACCTCTTTTGTTACTGATTTCATTGTATTGCAAATATTTGCTAGTGTGGTTCTCTCCTTCATCAGACTCTTAGTGCAGCTTCAGTGCAGGAATTTTTCTCTATCTTTACTTCAACAGCACCTAGCCCAGCACCTATAACATGGAAGGCGCTTGCTGAGCACCTGCGGGGTGAACATGCCCTTCAGGGTGGTGCAGGGACAGTGCTCAGGCCCTCCCGGTAAGGACACCTATAGGAGCAAAAGGCACTGGCCTGGCTGCAGGATGCTGAGAAGGTGGAAGGAGCCCAGCCCTCCTGGGGAGCCCTGATTTGTACCTGTGGCGTTTCAGACTGGTGTGTGTGATGCGGCTTCTGTGACCCGGAGGCATGGCTGTCCGCCTTGCTCTTGTTAACCATCACGCTCCCACGTAGGCTCTTTCCAGGTCTAGATTCCGGGCCCACCAGAGTGATTTCTGAGGTAAACTTGCCCAAGGTCTCAGTGCTTAGCCGTAATTGTCCTGTGACACTTGGGCCCGCAGAAGTCTCCTGAGCTACAAGGAGAGAGTGAGTTTTTTTTTTTTTTTTTTTTATCAAAAGTCACCTGAGGAGAATAAAAAAATGACAGTGGGGATAGCACAATGCAGTGCTGTGGGATTCTCTTGAGGAACACAAAGCCTTCTCCATCGCAGTTGACTGGGTGGGGTGAGGGACAGAGCCAAGACTGGGTGAAGGGTCATAGAGGGCATGGCCTGGGGTCCTGGGGTCCTGGGCTCTGCAGTGCTCCTCTTGCCAGGAGATCCCAGGCTGGTCTGCACCCACTTCCTCTTCTAGCCCGGAGGGAAACACTTTTTGAAACTGAGGATACACTACCGTCCTGCTATGGTAACCCATCACCTGACCTTTTGCGGTTTTAGGCACTGGCGGGGCTGACAAGTAGCTTGGGCAGGGCATTTTCTGCCTCCTGAGCAGAGCTACACAAATGAATGAACAGCTAATAGAGCATCTGTTGGCAAATGATGCAAACAAACAAACAAAAGCCCCATTTCCATCAGATCTTCACCCTTAAGAACTCCCACCAAGAAGTTCCCTTCCAAAGTCGTCATGGGTGATGGAAGTATTTAAAAGGGTTTCTGTGACAGCTGTTCAGAGAACTCCTTGCCTCTGGCTTTTAGGGTCGATTCCTGCCACCCCCCCCCAGCCTTCTGGTTTCCTAATACTCACCCCCACCCACAACAGCAAGTCCTGTCTCATCCTGTCCTCTGGGGCTCCTATTCTTTGAGGATGTGCCATGTGACCCTGGAGGAGAACAGGGCTGTAGCAGACTCGTGGCACACTAAGATGGGGTGATGGCGTGTACACTAAGTAGCTTCCATGGTTCTCTAGTGCTCAGGGAGGCTCATTAAGACTCATTATTATCTATCGACCATTTCAGCAAATAAGCCCCCAGAATTCCCTCGAGAGTTGACACTGCAACTTACTCTACTTTATCTTTTCATGCTGTTCCCGCCTCCCTTCCCCCAGGAGCACATCAGAGGTACAAGGACTCCTCACTGCACAGATGGGGAGTGAAGAGGCTAAGCCATCGATGAACAGCTACACTCAAGTTCTGCTCTAATTACAGACCTGGCCGGTCCTGTGCTCAGCCCTTGAATCCCGGTAGGCTCTGCCCCTTCCTTCAGAATCATGTGCCACCAATCCTCCAGCCTTGAACATGACAGCCCAGCTTCCTGCCATGCTTGTACCTGCCCACTCCATCATCCTTGCCCTTCACCAACTGTGCAATCCTCGGTCTCCACGTGCCTGTGCCCTTTCCCCGTCCATAGCATCGCTCCTCCTTATCCCCAAACCCAGTTCTTCTAGGTGCAATACTAATACAAGTTTTCATTTGACCCTTCATTCCTTTCAAGATACCATGATGTCACTTTTTCTTTTTCCTTCACTGCCCAATTTCTTTCTTTTCTTTTCTTTTTTTTTTTGAGACAGAGTATCACTATGTCACCCTTGGTAGAGTGCCATGGCATCACAGCTTATGGCAACCTCAAACTCTTAGGCTTAAGTAATTCTCTTGCCTCAGCCTCTCAGGTAGCTGGGACTACAGGTGCCCACCATGCCTGGCTATTTTTGGTTGTAACTGTTATTGTTGTTTAGCAGGCCTGGGCTGGATTCGAACCTGCCAGCCCTAGTGTATGTGGCTGGTGCCATAACCATTGAGCTACAGGAGCCGAGCCTGTGCCCAATTTCTTGAAATAGTGGTCTAGACCAGGTCCACCCAATGGTCATACAATGTGAGCCATATATGTATATAATTAAAAATTTTCTAGTAGCCATGTTACAGAAGTTAAAAATAATTTTGATAATATATTTTATTTAATCTCATATATCCAAAATGTGATCATTTCAACATGCAAACAATTTTTAAAAATAATGACTGGGTTGCTTTAGTCTGTATTTATATTGTATCTTCCAGATCCTAGCATGTCATGCAGC
>CAUYQV010004783.1:0-18518 GCA_963574575.1 Galagoides demidoff
TGTGTTAAGACATTTATATTCTACAATTAGAGAGATTCACATGTACCCTTATAGGATGAAGAACAAACAACTAGAAAATTAAATTTAAAGTAAGATACCACTTAAAGTAAGCATTAAAAATATCAAATACTGGCTCAGCACCCAGGCTCAGTGGTTAGGGCACTGGCCACATGCACCAGGGCTGGTGGTTCGAACTTGGCCTGGGCCTGCTAAACAACAATGACAACAACAACAAAAAAATAGCAAGGCGTTATGGCAGGCACCTGTAGTCCCACCTACTTGAGAAGCTGAGGCAAGAGAATAACTTAAGCCCAAGAGTTTGAGATCGCTGTGAGCTGTGACACCACAACATTCTACTGAGGGTGACATAGTGAGACTCTGTCTCAGAACAAACAAACAAACAAAAATATCAATACCTATCAAATAATTTAGTGAATGATATGGAAGTTGTCTATGCTAAAAACTAAAAACAATGTTATTGATGGAAATTTTAAAAATTATAAATGTACATACGCACATGCCATATATATGCATTAAATGAACTCAAAACCCTAAAGATGTCAATTCTTCCCAAATTGATTTATAAATTTAGTTCAATACCAATTAAAATATTTCAGCAATTTCTTTTATGGAAAGACAAATGGATTCTAAATTTTTATAAAAATTCAAAATGTCGGGGATAGTCAAGACAGTTTTAAAGAACAGAATTGGAAAGCTTATACTACCAGCTATCTAGACTTACTCAGTGTTAATTTAATAATAACAGTGTGATATTGACTCAGAAATACACAAATAGAGCAGTGGAACAAAGGAGAAGACATAAAACACAGAGCCATGTAAATGTTGTCACCTGTTTTTCTGCAAAAGCGGCACTGCAATTGCAATGGATTGACTGTATCCTCCCTAAAATTGATATGTTGAAGTCCTAACTCCCAATGTGATGGTATTAAGAGGTGAGTACTGGGAGGTAATTAGGTCATAAAGTTGGACTTAATCCCTCATGAATGGACTTAATTCCCTTAAAAAAAGGAACCCGGGAGAGCTTTCTCACTCTCTTTCCTCTATGTTTAGATCTAAGGAAAAACAGCCTTCTGTAGAAGACAGCCCTAACTAGAACCTGACCACATTGGCACCCAGATCTCAGACTTACAGCCTCCAGAATTAGAAGAAATGAATTTCTATTGCTTATTACACCCAGTCTATGGTATTACATCATAGTAAGCTGAAAAAAAACCCAGAAATATAATACAATGGAAGAAGGGGATGCTTTTCTGAATGATACAATATCAATTTCATATGCCCATGAAAAGTAATAAAATATTGCTCTGAAATTATACAATACACAGAAATTAATTTCAGATAAACTATATACCTAAAAGTAAAATGAAAATCAATAATATATTAGAAGAGAATAGTATAATCATCTTTGAGTTTAGGTAGGTGGGAATTTATTAAACAAGCAAGAAAATATTGCTACAAAAAAAGATTGATAAATTGGACATTATCAAAATCAAGACTTTCTATTCATTAAAATACCATTATGAAACTGAAAAGATAGAGTGGGAGAGAATACATGAGTTAAAAAAACTATAGGGTGCAGGAATATGAATCATCCCTACTAGTCTTAAGAAAAAGACAATTTGAAATTTGAAAATAGGCAAGAGATTTGAATGTGACATATACATTTTAAAAAGATATTAAAAAGACTAATAAGTATATAAAAAGGTATTTAACATCACTAGGCACCAGAAAAACACCAGTTAAAAATGCAGTGATATACCACTATATCTTACTAAAATGCCCAAAAGTAAAAAGTTGGGAAATACCAACTATTGGCAACAATATTGAGTAGAAAAAGAATATTCATAATGGAATTATTTGTAATAGCCAAAACTTTGAATAACATTAAATATCCATCAGCTGTAGAGTTAATGAATAAATAAGTTAGCTTCATATATTAAAATACCATTAAATAATGAAAATAATGAAATACTGCTACACAAAACATGATGAATTTTAGAAGCATAAAGTTAAACATAAAATAGTACATCATTAATTTTGTTTATGTAAAATTTAAAACCATAAACAATCTCTATTGATAAAAATCAAAATATGGTTATTTTGTGGGGAGTGACTGAAAGGGACATGAAGAAAGCTTCCAGATGCTCTAGTGATCTATGTGTCAACCTAGATGTTTTTATGTGGCATAAAGTTGTCTATTTAAACACATATGATTTTAGCATTTTGCTGTATGTATGTTATATACACCAATGAAAATGCTTTCTTACAAAATAAAATAGAAATATGCAGGGGAAAACTACATGTCCTCAGGGAAAAAAAATAAAACATAAAATAAATAGAACATCCTTAAGACAGAGGTAGAATTCAAAAGCAGCCCTCTCATTAAGTCCAAGATGGGGAGATACAGACATGATGATAACTAAGTGAAATTGATTTATTTTATCTCAATATGCATCATCATAACCCTTTATGTCTTCATGTGTTATGCTTAAGGGAAAAAGCATTCTGACGTCTGTAGTAAGAAAGAACAGATTGTAAATTCAAAAACTGTGCTTGAGTTTAAGGCTTCTCAATAGTAATTGTTAATTTTCTTAAGTATAGATTTGTGCCTTGATTACAACTGATTAGCAAAAGAAATTTTCTTTCAGTCATATCCTTTTATATAGAATCAAAAATTTATTAAGATAAGTTAAGCATATGTCTATATTTGAGTGCATTTTATATATGAGCATTTATATTACATATTTAAATGTATATTTTATATAGTAGAATATATATTTACACAAATACATACATAGTTAAATTTTAAATGAATGGTAAATAGTTGTATAGATAACTCAAGATCATTTCTATTTGAATTTAGAATGCATGCATGATTTTTAAGAATATTTATCTTCTTGATTACAGCTTGTTTAGACCGATATTAAAATTAGTCTGCACTACTTGAAGACACAACACCTGATCTTGAAGAATTATATCTAAAATATATTGGTTAACAGGAAGAAGCTCTCTGGGGATTAAGTATTTTACACCAATATTCATCCAAAAATATCAGCAACATACTGATAAATGAGAATTAGCTATAAACTAAAATCAATCCGCAAAATAAGGGCATGCCTGAAAGTTACACAAAATTAAGTAATTGGCCTAAAGTAAAAATGGAGTATCTAAATTTTAATCCTTCTTATTTCTGTGGGGTGTATGTGTATATGAAAGAGTATATCTTCCAAAAAGAGGAGCATGGTCTTCAGATTCTGGCAAACAAGTGTTTGCATATTGAGTTCATTACCTTTGAGATATGTTATCAGGTTACCTAAATTCTTGGCCATCTTGTAATAACATGTGCCTTGGACTGTGATTGAGAGAATTTAACTACAATGGCACGCAAGTTAATAGTTTGTTTTGGCTTGCCAGGGGCCAGATAATAAGTTGGAGAGGTCTGTCCTGAAATATGTCGAATTCACTTTGGGATACAGCCAGTGGGAACTATGTACTTGTACCCTAATCAAGTTCAATCTAAAGAGATAAGGGCTGGGGATATAGTTTTCAAGTCATATATATGTGGTAATGAAGGTTGTGGAATGAACTTATGACCCCAGTATGAGTGTACAGGATGAGAAGAGAGGACATCTTGGAATCTGAAAGCCTAAGAACAACAATATATTTAAGGGAAGGCAAGAAAACATTTATTTTGAGTCTTATAATCTGGTACTATAGATATTAGTTTGACTCTGTGTATAAATAAACAGGACAAATAGAGAAAAATTATTTAATAACAGTCCACCAATGTCTCAAGGTACCTAGGGCAAGAATATGACTCTACCTTGTAAGGGACTGGAACCAAGGATGAGATGACTTCAGGGATCCTGAGACTATGCTGTCTCACTCTTGTTTCTGCTTCAGTCTACACATCTTCTTTACTCTCCTACAGGCAGACTTTATTTGTTCCTCTGAACACATGTTTAAAAATGTTTATACCAAGCAGAATTTAAGTGAATCCCACTCCTCTTCCCTCCCATGCAAACCTTATTCAGAGTCATAGCATCTTGTCCGCAGAAACTATATACCAAAGGCTGTAACTGTGGAATGATTTTCTCTTCCCTTTTTTTTAAACCAATATACTACATTTTCTCCTCCTCTTTTGTTGTTGTTATTGTAGTTATAGCCAATGCCTCATTTCCCATCTGTTCCTGCCCTACTTTTCTTTTTTCTCACCTTAACTGCTTTGGGTTTGCACCTCCTAAAAGGCATTAGGACATTAATCCTTGCTTCAGATTCTGTTTTCTAGGGAATCCAGGCTATTAGAGGCAGTTAATACTAACATGGGCTCCAGTGTCCCCATGACTCTCTCTGAAAGTGGGAGGATGAAAAAGTACTACCTGGGAAAGGACCCACCCACGTAATTCTGTAGCTTAGAGAGCTTGTAATTCTTAGAGCTTAGAGCACTTGAGAACTTGGTTTTAGAAGAGAAGAAACCATTGCCATCAGGAGATGTTATCAAAATCTGTAGTTATCAAAAGTGTAGTTATCAAAAATTGTTAGTTATTATTCCTTCAGCTGACAATTGCAATCGTTAGTACTTTCATTTACTTTTTCTATCTTTAAACAGTAGAATGAAGATAAAGTATTACTATAAATGTGGTATATTTTTTTGAAAAATAGACCTTTTGAGAAATTTATTATAACTGATCATTTCTGTAGGTTGAAGCGATGATGTAATAAACATTAGGATATTTTGTAGGATATTTCTCTATAGAATTAAAAATAAAACCTTCAAACATAACTCTAGGCCCTTTGCAAATCATTTCATTACAAGCAATAGCTTTCAGATTTCTAGAAGTCATAAAATTATGAATTCAGTTCAGTTCACTGAGGTGAGGTAGGGAGGATACTGGTGCAGTAGAGGTAGGTCCCACAACTAGAATAGGGGCTGGAGCTTGGTCATCAGCCATTTCAATGACCTGTGGAATGGATATTTAAGTTTCTCAGAGCACCTCAAATCTCTGCCCTTCCATTGCTTCTTATAAGCATAGGGTGCATCTACAATAGTCAAGAGAAATGATAGTTACAGCAAGATAGAAAAACATGAAGTATTTCAAATTAGATCTTCCAACTGTTACGGCAAATCACTAACTCTTTTCCACTTCCCGTCTCATCATCATAAGGCAACATTTAGCCTTCTTCTTTCCTTTTTATTCATCAAACTATGAGGAGCTTACAATCCACAGGGCACCACAGAACAGCTAAAAATTTGAACTAGATTATATACTGCTGCCATTGAAAATAATTTCACAATTTGGTGGGAAAATCACTTTGTTTAAATAATCTGTTGTGTTTTGAATTTATAATATCTAAAAAGCTAAGTTTCACTACAATAAAAAATACTTTATTAATCATAACAATTTTTCAGTAAGCAAAGTTAAAAAGTTAGAATTCCAGACAAGGCATTAATGTATAAACTTTATAATTGTGTTAAAATCTCCATTAAATTTTAAACCATAAGTAGAACCTAGAAATTCCAATTGAAATGTGTATGTTTAGAAAAAGTTGGAAAAAGAGGTATAAAGTTTTCTGTTAACTAGAATGAAAGATAACATGGGACCTCATATAAACCACAAGCTCATGGTACCTACTTATATTAGTGGCTTTATCTTAGGAGTCAGATTTTTGTCTCAGGAAAATCTATGAGCTGGAGACCAGAGAGAAGGCACTGACTTTTCTACCTCTTTCCACCCCCAGATTTTTGTTCTTGTTTTAGATAAGAAAATAAGAGTTTAGGAGAGCAAACAGAGGCTGTAGAGTTGGAAGAGGATGGTCTTTGCAGTCAGTCCAATTGGATTTGATAACTCTTTTTTGACATTTCTTGCTGGGTAAATGTGGGCAGTTTATCCAATGGGTGGTTCTATTTCTTCATTCGTAAAAGGGTAATGATATTTACGTTCAGATTTTTGTAAGAATTCAATTATATCCCTTAATATGTGATATATATGGGATATCTAGCATATAGAAAACAAGCATGAGGCCAAGAACTTATTGGCAGCAGAATTATCTGAAGACTTGAAGCCTTAAAACCATTAACAGACCTCAGTGAGAAATCTTAGTCCCTAAACTTTTTCAGAGAACAAATTTGCGGAACAATCAAAAACTCTTCAAAACTGCTGACCACATGAAAAAAACCTTAAGATTTTGTATGAGTCACTTAGGGTAATGGTATCATGATTATCTTCTTTATCAATCAAACTCCTCAGGACACTGAGAGACTGGGATGGGGCATCTGTAACCCAAGAAGCATCAAGGATTACGGGTCATCACCAGAGGATAAAAGCCAGACATAGCAGACTCTCCCTCAGAGGCCTCACTGCATTTCGGACACTTTGATCTCAGACTTCGAGTCTCCACTGTTGAGAGAAAATAAATCTCTGTTGCTTTGTGCCGTGCTTTGCTATGTAAGCCTGGGGAAATGAACAAACCCTCCTCCCCTTGGTGCCTCAAAATTCTTGTCTACCTCTCAAACAGGTCTCAAGTTGTACTATTTTTTAGTGGTTTGCCCCACTCCTCTTATTCTTTCATCTTTTAGAAGGTTGCCCTAAAGAAAGAGAGGAAGTGAGGGAAGAAGGCAGGGCAAAGTGTGGCCATCATAGACTGCAATTATTAGAATGCAAAGACCTATACCATTATGGAAACACTCTGCTGACCATTTCCCTCTGGTTCTCAAACTCTGGGCCCTGTTCTAATTGTCCACTCTTGGCTTCAGGATCCTGCTCAATTATTTATTTCTGGCTCTCATCCTTGGATTTCCTTCTGGCTCTTCTTGCCCCTTGCTCCAGGCTCTGACACCCCTGCAGCACCCTGCAGCGCCCTGCAGCTGAATCTGGTAAAACTTTCCACTTGCTGTTCATTTTTGGCTCCTGCCACTCTAGTTTATCCACTTCTTCCTTGTCTATCGCTGAGTCCAGTCTTACCAATATCACAACCTCCTGGCCTAAGAGGGCCACTCAACCTTGTTTTTCCATAAATAAATTTCTCTTTTCAGTGAAATGTTCGGTACATTGAAGACACAAGGTCTTTCACATCCTTCTTCCCTTCTTTTTCATCCCTTTCTCCCTGTCCCTTAACTTTGGGGGCCTTAATGGGCTAACTACTTACTACTACTTTAGTTCTACCACCATTTCCAAGCTACTGTTCCACTTCCACCATTCAGTAATCGTCCCTATATTTGTTGTTGTCTACCTTTTTTCTTTTCTATTCCTTGTCCTACCTGTCTTCTGTCCTCAGGACATTGTCCCACATTCCTCATGTCACCCTGTTCTTCTCATCATTGCCAACTACAAAATGGTTCTCAACGCCTGACTTCATGGGGTTAGAATCGCCTGAAAAGCTTTAGGAAAGTGATTCCCCAAAGGCCCTAGCTTCAGAGATTCTAATTCAGGGACAGAGCCTGAACATCCTATTTCTTAAAATCATTTTCTAGGTAATAATCACTGCCCTGCCATTCTGCTCAGCAGTTTCAACATCGATGATAAAGATTTCCCTTCCTTCCTAGCCTCATATAGTTCCTCACTT
Organism: Galagoides demidoff; assembly: GCA_963574575.1. NCBI lineage: Eukaryota > Metazoa > Chordata > Mammalia > Primates > Galagidae > Galagoides > Galagoides demidoff. Next base: position 7,585 of record CAUYQV010004783.1, read on the forward strand.
CCAATTTTAACTATGCAAGGTTGTTTCTCCCACCCCATTACTCAGACCTGCCTTACAACTCATCAGGATTTCAAATAGCTCTCCCATCCAAGCATACTCTTAAACTCTGACATTGCAGTAATTGAAAGCTTTTCCTCATCTTTCCTACTTTAAATAAGCTCTAAGTTTTTATTCTGACCCTTTTTTGTTCCTTGACATTTTCCAATTCATCATGTATGATGATGTGACATGACTGACTTGAGGTCTACACAGCAGCATGTGCTTGACCACGTCAGTAGCACCACCATCTTCGGGAAGGAATGCTTACCTTCATTTATCATTTTACTGCAGAGGGGAGGGAATTCATGCTTCTCCTAAGGAAAGCATTGGAAGAATACTTGAGGCCTTTCTTCAGAGTCTCTCATTGACACATCCCTGAGGGAGGATGTGTCTGGTAATCACCTGATCAGTAAGCTAAGGAGAAGAACCTATTCATGTATGAGTCAGCCCTGAACTAAGAATGGAGGGGTTTTTTCCCCTTCTTTACCAGGCAATTAGGTCAGTTTTTCATTTCTGCCAAATACAATGTAGGTAAGTTTAATTCAGTGGAGAAAATACTTAGAGATGAATTTTCAAACGTCTTTTTTTTGAGACAGAGTCTCACTTTATCACCCTTGGTAGAGTGCTGTGGCATCACAGCTCACAGCAACCTCCAGCTTTTGAGCTTAGGTGATTCTCTTGCCTCAGCCTCTAGAATAGCTGGGACTACAGGCGCCCGCCACAATGCCTGTCTATTTTTTGTTGCAGTTTGGCCGGGGCCAGGTTTGAATCCACCACCCTGGGTATATTGGGCTGATGCTCTACTCAGTGAGCTATAGGCGCCACCTGTCAAACTTCATTTTTTAATTCAGATATATAAGTAAAAAATACTCCTTTGTTCTGATCTCTATCTGTGGGTTCCAGTGACCTTTGTGCCATTGCTTCTCAACTTATGAGAGGAAGAACCTGAGCCACAGATTCAGTTAATTAACCTCCCTTTGCTTTCATTTTGTTGCATATCTGATATTGGGACCCCCAAACAGGATTATATCCTCCAACCGCTGTTTTATCTCTACATTGTTAGAGGAATGCACAAAGTCATATTTATTAGATGCACTGTAATTTTTTACTTTTAAACCCATCTGGACCCTCATTATTGCATTTGTTTTTAAGTTCTTTTTATGTGCTTCCTATTTACTCTCTTCCTCTAGCTATTCCTACCTTCTCCACTCTATGTACATACTAACACACTAATACTAAATCTACCCTCCTCCAATTTTTTGACAAATAACCTCAGCTAATACCATTTTGAGGAAACCATCCAGCATTCATAATCTTTGCATTTCTCCTCATTTGAAAATTGCTCTTTCTCTCCATTCATTTTCCCTTCTTCTGTGCATCTCCCTTAGGAGTAGCCACGCTTTCCCCCAGCCATCCTTTACAGCCTTCTCCATCTCTCCCCTGAGACTTCATTCCATTAAGTCCTCTCATTTGTTTATGTCAGTAACTTTTCCCTCTCTGCAAAATGATTTCTCTCTACCTGAGGACACCGGCATAACAAAACCGTGAGCTGAAAACAAAATCCTCAATCCTGTTAATCCTTTAAATGACTTGTTTTCCTCCCTTCAGCACATAATTTTTGAAAAAATCATGTAGATTTTATGACTTCACTTTTTCACTTCACACCTCAGATCATTATTTAACTCTCCTTAAATTGATAGAAATGCTTCATTTATAATTCATCAATAAAATCTCAAACATCCTATCAATGGCTTTTTCTTTTCAATCCTCCCCTCATGTCTTTCTCTTCTTTTTTCCTCTCGTTTAATCCACCCCTATCGCAGGCCTCAGCTCCTTATGTAGATGACAATGCAAAGTTGCTGTCACTGTACTGCTTTATATTTACATTTATAATTATTCACCTGGACCTAAACTCAACAGGTCTCTTCCCCATTCTTCAGCTTACTTTTCTCTCTCTATTTCAATAGATGACATACTCTTATTTCTTAATAACTCAGGATCAAAATGTTGATGTTATTTTACACATTCATTTGTTAGCTTTTCTCTCTTTCATTATGAACTTGAGTCTTGCCATGGAGTGCATTATGTTCTGGGGTTTACAAAGGAGAATAAAATAGTATCTTTCCCCAGTGATCTTACACCATGTTGGAGAAGACAGACAAGTAAACAAAGTATATGGTAAAAGGGAAAGTAAAAGGCACATTTGTAAATCTTTCACATTAGCATTGCTGTCCTAGGAGCTTCTTGTAGTTACCTTTCAGTGTTGAGGTGCCACTGAAAGGCTGTCATAACACAGAATAGAGAGTGATTCGCCTGTGAAAGAGTTAGAAGAAATGCTTCCTAAAGGGCAAATACTTCTCTTTAGTCTTCAATAAAAATGGAGCATTTAAACATAGAGAACTACAATAACTACAAGAAGCTACTAGGACAGCAATGCTAATGTGAAAGATTTGTTAACCATTAGAAATTGGTTTGACTGGAGTATAAAATCAAAAGGCAGTAGAACAAGGAGCAATGAGACCAAACAGTTATCATGAAGCACTCAATATGCTGGTCTACCGAGCCAGTGATCAAAATGGCTTTTGGAACAATTGTCCCAGCAAAAACATGGAGTAGAGAAAATCAAAAGTAGTCACCTTTGATTCTACTTGTCCAATTTTCCAAGGATTTCCAATATTTGTTCAATAATTGCAAATGTGCCCTTTACATTCTCTTTTAAGTTTTCCCCTTACTGTTTATATTCCACTGTCCCATCGTGGTTCAGAAAGTCAGTACCTTCAGGCTTTTCACAGTGACCGAGTTGTCTAATTACCTGCTAATATCAAATGGGCGTGTCCAGGCTCATAAGCAAGGAGCACCTTTTCTGATATTTATGTGTCATAGAAGCTTTTCCTTCCTACGCCTTTGATTTACATTTCTTTTACCTTGAACACCATCTCCCCCCTCTGCCTTTTGTAAGCCCCTCTACCCCTGAAAAAATTATTTTAAAATGCACCTCCCTTCAAGATTAAAATTTTGAATTACTCCAAATACATGTGATTACCTCTCTTTTGCTTTCATGAAACATCCTTTCATTTCCCTTAAATGGCACTTTAAAATGTATTGGATGCAGCATCACACCCCCTCCCACCTATTCATGTACAATGTAAACATTTGACAGTGACACTACATGTTACTGGCTTGTGTTTTCTTTCATTTCATTTCAATATATTGCCTCACTTAAAGTACATGTTAATTAGGGTAGTTACTTTCAACATAATTTCAGAAGTCACTACCTGTCTTTTTCTTTGAAACATCATGGAAACAAACTGGGTCAACCTCAAACTCCATGAAAGTGTCTTCAGGCATATTATACTGTATTAGAAAAAAGAAAATTAAATTCAGTGAAAGAACAGTCATGTTTAACTTTCAGTGCCAAATAAACAATGAGTTAGTTCTTTTTTTACTATTCAGCTCATTGATGTCAGTAATTAGTACCAGATTCAAAGAGAGACACTTTACCGCATACTGTAATGCCCAGATTTTCTTGTGATTTCTCTTTCTTAGACTCTATTATGTGATTTCATAACTCCTTTATTCAGTTTGTCTTGACATGATTGAGCCCTGGGCACTTTACTAATATAATTCTAAATATTTTTCTTGGTTCCATCATGAAAGCTTCCAATCTTGAGACAAAGTTGGAGTGATGATAAATAAAACAGATAAATGCAGATTGTGTCCTACACTAACTTTAAGAAAGCAATATAATAATGTAAAAATAATGTACAGACAGATGTCATTATATGAAAAGTGGTAGAAAAGATGATGTAAGATGCTAAATGAAAAAGTGATAGAAACTATTCTGTTCTTCCCGTTCACATCCTACTTAACATGATGATAAACTGCTTGCAATTCTAACAAATCAATTAGATTGATAGATTTGTTAGATTTCCAATATTTGTTCAATAATTGCAAATGTGCCCTTTACATTCTCTTTTAAGTTTTCCCCTTACTGTTTATATTCCACTGTCCCGTCGTGGTTCAGAAAGTCAGTACCTTCAGGCTTTTCACAGAGACGGAGTTATCTAATTACCTGCTAATATCAAATGGACATGTCCAGGCTCATAAGCAAGAGAGTTTATATGTTAATTCAGTCTTCCAGAAATATTTGTTAAATATTTCCTATGTCTCAGGCAACTGTATAAGTTTTGTGGGTACAAAGATAAGAATATATGTTATGATCAGGGTAAATCAGCAAAGGAATGAGTGAACAAGATGGGGCCTGTTCAAGATGGTACAGCCATGGACAAAGGCATAGGTGGAGATAAAAATAAATAAGGAAACAATGTATGCTGGCAATTACAGGCAACATTCCAGAGTACCACAGAGGGTCATAGAGAGCCCAAGGCATGGAGATCGAATTGCTATTCAAAGGTAGGAATTAACCAAGGAATAAAAAGAAACCTCCAGTTAGATTCAGTGAAAAATTCAATTTGAAAATGGGGGTCAACCACTTTAGCACAAGTGAAATTTACTGTACCATCTAGATTTTGGATGCTGTAGGCGAAAACAATGTCTTCACAAATATTCTTTATTTGAGTTTGAATAAAAATAAAACACACAGGTAGGCAATGAACAGAAAGAACATCTAAAATATCTTGAAGAATAATACACCCTGGGAAATTATTTCCTTAACATAGTAGAAAAATACGTAGTATCTTTTTATAAAAGATACTATCAAGGAAATCCTATAGGATGTTATATTTACTGAAAAAGAGCTGATGTATGAACAGAAACGGACAGAAAAACAATATGAAAAGGAAGAATATGTTAAAAATATATATTAATTATGCAATAGCAGATTTGATATCACAGAAAATTGAATCAGGACATGGAAGATAACTTCTAAAACTCTTTGCAGAGAATGGAGGAAAGGACGAAAATGGAAGAGTTTATAATATACAAAAGAACAAAAAGTTAGAAAAATGCCCTAGAAGATGACAATTGTGAAGGTCTGCAAACTAAAGTCCTGTCATACATATGATGGTAATTTCAGATGAAAATACCAGAACACAGGTAACACTAAATGTCTGTTTATGCAGTTTGAAAGAGCTCACCAGGAAACAGATGGAAAAACCACACCCAAGCCTATTGTACAAAGTTGGGAACCTACCCTCAGAACTCACAGCTTTATGTTCATTCTCTCCAGTAGACACATTCTGGATAGCCATTTTAATTGGAATAATAAAGAAAAATCTGCATGTTTATATGAAGAAAAATGTATTAGCCATAGTACACAATAAACAAGTCATCTCTGAAACCAATGCCAGTGTATAACCAAGACAAATGCCTAACAAAGCAGGATTTTCTTAATATTTATTGAAAGAATAATGATCTAGATTATCAAAAATTAACAACATTGAAAAAAAAGTTTAAAAAGAAGTAGATAACCTGAATAGAACCGTATATATCCTGGAAGAAATGGAAATAGTTGAAGAGATCTAACCACTAAAATGTACAGGGACTGAATGATTTTGTAGATGATTCCTCTCAACTTTTAAGGGATCTGATAATGCCAATGATGTTTAAATCATTCCAGGATGTGAAAATAGACAGATGCCTTGATTATTTTATAAAGCTAGTATAACAATAATATTAAAAACACGGAAATAAAATGAAAGAAGTAAAAGTGACAAACCTATTTTACTTTTGAATGTAGATGTAAAAGATATTGTAATATATTTTTGCACTTAAATACTGCATTGAAATAATATGAAAATAAGTATATCACAGAACAGCAAAAAGAGATTTTTAATAGTAAACATATTATTATAATATGTTTTCAATAGATTTTATCTCCACCTTCTCAAATACGTTAACGTTCATCTCTTTATAGCAAAGTCCTTCTTGTCCATTGCTGTATCTTCTGTGCCCATCCCAATACCTCACCAAAGGAATCAATAAATCTCTCTCAATATGTGGAAAATTCAGTGGACAGCTATCTGAGGCTGAGGGGGGATATTTGCAATAGGTACAAATAAAAATTAGCAAAGATAAAATAATGAGTCAATTATTTGGGAGGAGAGGAGTTTGCGAAAGTAAACACAATTTTGATATATCATTTTGGCTCAGAAATAAACATTAGAAAATTAATCCAAATAATGTAAACATGGAGTATTGATTTAACTACACACATGATATTAGGGATATGGAGTCAGAGTATGAGATGCTGTCTTAAGAATGTAGAATAATTTTCCATAATAAATGAGAAATTAAAAGATAATCTAGTATTCTATGCATCAATTGATAGCAGTTTAAGCATTTCACTTAGATGTTGTATATGGAGGTAAGTACTGAGATGGCATAAAATAAAACAACTAGAGGATTTTCAGCCTGGTTGTTTCTAGAGAGTGGAATTATAGAGGCCTGGGCAGGGGACTGTGGCTTTTTAGTGTTTACAATCATTCTAAACTATGATAAGCAAGATCCTAAGTTCTTAAATGACTTTGAAAATTTTGTTTGAACTTTTAACATTTTGAGCATATATTTGATAAAATGATAATTTATAAGTAAATTAAGCCTGACTGTAAATACATAAATTTTAAGTAACAGTATCTATTTAAGACAAGAAAAGAGGAAGACTTGTCTTTAAGTAAAATTATTGCAGGATTAAAATTGGTAAACTTTATCAATAGGACATTTTTGCATTATGCATTAAAAGCCTTATGAATCTATAATTTCTGATCTAGTAACCTGTCTTTTTAGAATTTATTCTCAAGAAATAGTAAAGATTATATATAAACATTTGTATCGCTGACTTTGCTGTGATCTATCATTCCCCTCTGATTTCCCTTTAAATGTTGGAGGCTTTTAAAGTGCATACTTAGGCACTTTCTGTATAGTGTTTCTAAGCATCCTCAGCCAAGCCTACAGTTTAAGTTACCTCTACTCACCAATGATTTACAAATGTTTTCTCTACCTCTAACCTATCTTCTGAATCTAGAGCCCCATATTGAATGGCATTTTAGCATACACACACACCCTTGGTTATTTCAAAGACATCTTAAGCACAGTACCTACAAAGTTGAATTTACAATCTCCTTTAAAGTTTGGGATTCTCTGAAGTTCTCCAAGAAAATCCATCTAGTTCTTCAACTCTAAATTTAGGAGCTTTCACTAAAATTTCAAACTGCAAGCAGCCCTTTACCAAATCTTACTGATATAATCTAAATGTTTACCAAATATCTACTTTTTATCATCTCTACTACTTCTATCCAAACCAAGATACAAGTTTGTGCTGCCTGGACAACTCAATGGCCTCTCTACATAAAATGCCTACCTTTCCAATACACTCTCTACATAGCTATTAGAGAAATTTAATTTTTTAACATAGAATATATCACTGGTAATCTATCTATAAACAGGCATTGTTTTTTATGAATAATAAATTATGAATCCATACACAAATTAGTAACTTCTGCAGAAGAGCTATAAGGAGTTGTGAAATGTCATGATGATGATAATGAAGGAGAATGAAGAAAGATGAATAAGAGAGAAAGAGGAAGATGATGATGAAGAACAAATGCAGGAATAGTAAGAACAAGAAAAATGACATTAAAATGTGTTTGAAGTAATTCTCCACAAATAATTGTAAACACTAAAACAAAAAAAAATCCTGAATGGACAGCAGTATCCAAAGGTCTTTCCAAAGTCAGAGAAACTCAACAAATTTTTCAAAAACAATCACTGCCAGAAATTTGACTCTGTGATTATCAATAAGATCCAGTCCAATGGCCTCAGAGAGAGACACTTTCTCTTTATTTGATTAATACCATTTAGCATGTCAAGAGTCAAAGAGAAAAGGAGTGGCACATGAACTGATCGGAGCAGAAAGTAGAACCAATGGACTAAGCAAAATAAAAGAATGGATTTGGGCAACATGGCTTCAATCCAGCTGTTGTTTGTGCCTGAAATGCTCCCCTCAATCCTCATTTCCTTTCATATTTTATTCCCCTTTATCATTCAGATTTCAGCTTAAATGTAATTTCCTTACTGGAGTTTTGCCTAACTTCCAAAACCCATATAACATTGTTTCTGACACTCTGATTTTACTTTCTTAGTGTCTTTCACAGTGATTATTTATAGAGATTTTATTATACTCTGTCTCTTCTTGATTAGTCTATGAGTAATTTGAGAGTAAAAATATTGATATAGCACCAGAGGCTACATTAGTGCCTTGAAGGCATTTCATAAATATTTATTGAAAAAATGACTAAACAGCTTGACTGTTATAGCATATATGAAGGCTACTGATTTGTGGACATTGATTTTTATATCATGAGACATTACTATATTTCTTGAGCACGTCTAAGAACTTTGTAGTTGAGTCCCTGGGGTTTTCCAGACATAAGATCCTGTCATCCACAAAGAGTGAGAGTCCCTATTTGAATACCCTTGATTTTCTTCTCTTGCCTGATTGCACTGGCTAGGATTTCCAACACTATGTTGAACAGCAGTGGTGATATGGGCATCTTTGTCTGGTTCCAGTTCCAAGTGGAAATGGTTTCAGTTTTGATACATTCGCATACTGACTATGGGTTTGTTGTAGATGGCCTTTTTCAGTTTAAGAAATGACCCACTATTATCTTAAGTGTTCTCGTCAGAAAAAGATACTGGATTTTTTCAAATGCCTTTTCTGCATCAATTAAGAGAATCATATGGTCTTTGTTTTTTATTTTATTTATGTGGTAAAATATATTTATGGATTTATATATGTTGAACCAACCTTGCATTCTTGGAATAAAACCCTCTTGATTTATTTTTGTAAGTATTTATGATTTCATATATTTCTCCAAAAGCTATAGTCAAATAACAAACAAACTCATGATTTATAATTTTTTAATGTGTTGCTGTATTCTATTTGCTAGGATATTATTATATATTTTTGTATAGACACTCATTTATGATTATGATATTTATAGTTTTCCTTTTTTGTTGGGTCCTTTCTTGGTTTTTAAATCAAGTGATATTTGCTTTGTAGAACATGTTGGGGGAGATTCCTTTCTGTATAGGTTATGCCATATACTTCTCTTAGAAGGTTTGGTAGAATCCTGGTGTGAAACCATCTGGTCCAGGGCTTTTATTTCTGGGAGGATTTTGTATTGTTGATGCAATTTCAGTGCTTGCTGTAGGTCTATTCAAAATTTCTAATTCTTTCTGGTTGAGCAGCAACATCAAAAATAAACAGGACATGATCAAACTAAAAAGCTTCTGCACAGCTAAGGGTACAATAACCAAAGCTAACAGCCTTCAGAATGAGGAAGATATTTGCTATGAAACTGACAAAGGGCTGACACCTAGAATCTACAGAGAATTCAAATTAATCAACAAGAAAAGAACAAATAACCCCATTTATAAGGAGGCAAGAGACTTGAACAGAAACTTCTCTGAAGATGACAAATGGCCAATAAACACATGAAAAAATGCTCACTTTCCTAATCATCAAAGAAATGTAAATCAAAGCTACTCTGAGGCATCATCTAACCTCAGTGAGGATGACCTACATCACAAAATCCTAAATCTGCATATGCTATGTGGATATGGAAAAGTGAATACCTTTGCACTGCTTATGGGATCTGCAAGGTAATACACCTTCTATGGAAAGAAGTATGAAGAATTCTCAAAGAACTAAAAGTCAACCTTCCATTTGATCCCACAATCCCATTACTAGGTATCTTCTAAAAAAAGAACGAAAATCATTTTTCTACAAGAACATTTGCACTAGAATGTTTATTGTAGCTCAATTTGCAATTGCCAACATATGGCAGCAACCTAAGTGCCCATCAACCCATGAATGGACTAACAAACTGTGGTATATGTAATGCCATGGAGGACTATTCAGCTGTAAATAAAGATGGAGACATTATATCATTTTTGTTTACCTGGATGGAGTTGAAACACGTTCTTCCTAAAGTGTCAAAAGAATGAAAAAATAAGTATCCAATGTACTCAATACTAATACGAAACCAATATTATACAAACAACTACATACCCACATGAAAGAGAAACACAAGCATAGTCCAAGTAAGGGGGAAGGGAGAGAAGGGATAGAGAAGAGGGGAGGATGGAGGGTGGCAGTTCTCACCTGTAGTGCACAATGTGAGGATGTTCAGCACACCCCCCTGGGTGAAGGGCTCAACTACAACTTGAACTTTACCTTAGAAATGAAAACAATATACATTTGTACCTCATATTAATCTGAATTTTAAAAAAGAAGTGAGGAAACAACAAAAATGAATAATCTAAAATCTCCCAATATTGGATTGTGACTTTTGCTTTCTGAGTTTAAATTTGTCTTTTAAGTCATGAAAATGTTGGCTACAATTAAAGTTATTTTATGTATTATGAAAAGTGCAAAAAAGAAATCACTGACACATAAAATGAAAATCCAAGTATCTGTCTTTTACTTTCCTAACTTCAATCCCACTGCTCCAATCAGTGTTACTTAGCAACCTTTGTATAAATTCCTTCATGCCCTTCTCCTTGCTCATAATAATACTGAGTGCTTAAACTATATGTAAAATTTTTTGTAAGTATTTTATGTATTTCTCAAAAAGCTGTAATAAAATAACAATACTACCCAATTTACAGATAGAAAAACAAGTACAGGCTTGGCGCCTGTGGCTCAAGTGGCTAAGGCACCAGCCAATACATCCAAGATGGCGGGTTCGAATCCAGCCCGGTACGCCAAACAACAATGATGGCTGCAACCAAAAAATAGCCAGGCTTTGTGGTGGGCGCCTGTGGTCTCAGCTACTTGGGAGGCGGAGGCAGGAGACTCACTTGAACCCAGGAGTTGGAGGTTGCTGTGAGCTGTGATGCCATGGCACTCTACCCAGGGGGATAGCTTGAGGCTC
>CAUYQV010004785.1:0-39740 GCA_963574575.1 Galagoides demidoff
GGCGGGCGCCTATGGTCCCCGCTACTTGGGAGGCGGAGGCAGGAGACTCGCTTGAGCCCAGGAGTTGGAGGTTGCTGTGAGCTGTGATGCCATGGCACTCTACCCAGGGGGATAGCTTGAGGCTCCGTCTCAAAAAAAGAATTAAAAATCTAATTCATATAGAAAGTAATAAGGAAAACAATTGTATGCAAAATATAAAAGGAAAGTAAGATGTCATATGGCGTGAGGGTGTGTTGTTTGTTGTTGTTAAGGAAAAGCATAATTTTGGGCTAGTTTATGGGTTATTTAAAGGTTTTTCAGAATGAAGGAAGGATATAAATAAAACTGAATGTATGTAAAAAGTTGGTAAGAGAAAGAGAACGAGAGAAAATCTTTTGTGCTCAAACTAACTAAAATTGAATGAATTTATTCTAAAGGTTTCAAAAATGACCCTTAATATAAAAAGTACACTGGTGTAAAACTAGAATCTAGAATGTAGTTTTCCCTTTTAAAATGACAAAATTTTGTTGAAGTATCAATGAGATTGAAAAATTGTTCCTCACTTTTTACATAAAACAAAGATTCGTGCTTTCTCAAAATAATTTTTATGCTTTGTGTTGTCTTTTATTAGGTTTTTGGATTATTTGAAAAACTGAGTTTTCTCAGTATTGAAAGCTAAGGTTTTGGGCAGTGCCTGTGGCTCAGTGAGGACGCAGGCCCCATATACCAAGGGTGGCGGGTTCAAACCCAGCCCCAGCCAAACTGCAACAACAACAACAAAAAAAGCCAGGTGTTGTGGCGGGTGCCTATAGTCCCAGCTATTCAGGAGGCTGGGGCAAGAGAATCGCCTAAGCCCAAGAGCTGGGGGTTGCTGTGAGCTGTGACAACATAGCACTCTACCAAGAGCAACAAAGTGAGACTCTGTCTCTAATAAAAAAAAAAAAAGAGAGAAAGAGAGAGCTAAGGTTTTTCCTACAGCTATGTAACTTTCTGCATTTTCCTTGAAACCTTTTAATTATCACTCTGGTTAAATGAATGATGTAGTGACCTCTGATCCTATTTAAGTTTTAAACCTTTCATATTTTTAATAAAAATTTTGCCAAATCAAATTCTATGTTAATTCTATCTGAATGTGAATTAACTTTGTGACATTCCAAAGGGTCCCAGAAATATTAAACTAAGTTTATTTAATATGTTGAATTATATAGGAAGTATTGTCAAATAAGGAAATATGTTTAAACTTTTTGAATTAATTGGTGTATTTTTTGTGGTGGGCCTAACAGAAGCGACATATGAACCCTTTCCCCTCCTCCTCCTCTTCGCCTCCTAATACAAAAACACAAAGATCTGGTTAGTTCCCCCACCCCGCAAGAAGTTCACTCCAAAGGATCCTAAACTTCTGGGCAAGCTGTGAAATTTTCCCACCTAGAGATGCTACCTTTGTACTGCCCAGGTGGGTCACCCGACCCTTTCAATAAACCTGGCCTGAACATCTGCACTGCAGCCTCATCTCTGAGCGCCCCTGCTTACACATTTCATTGTTAATGTGTGATCCAGAAGTTGTATAACATTCCTAAAAATATGATATGTCTTAGTACAACATCATCAGTCATACCTTGGGCTATCATGTTAATATCTTGCCATAGAAAATAAACAAACTTTCTTGTAAATTGTGACTTTTTTTTCTTATTAATATGTTATTCATTACAGGGTTATATCATACTACACATTGATGAGGGTTGAGGAAAAATTACATCTCCTCCCAATACTAGTAGTCAATAGCAGGAAAAAATCTGGGAAAATCTTTGAATATTTAGAAATTAAACATCCTACTAAATAACCTATAGGTCAAAAAGGAACTCACAGGCAATATCTGTGAGTCACTGAGTAGGGCGCCAGCCCCATATACTGAGGGTGGCAGGTTCAAACCCGGCCCCCACCAAACTGCAAAAAAAAAAAAAAAAAGAACTCACAAAAGAAATTAGAAAATGTTTTCAATTGAGTAAAAGTAAAAACACAACCTATCAAAATGTGGGATATCACTAAGACCATGCTTATAGAGAAATTACAGCATTGAATATTTATAACTTTGATTCAATCCATAAAAAAACAAAGTTTATAAACAAAACATATATAGATTCTGAACTTTTAAAAACTATGAAAAAAAAAGGAAAGTTTTGATTCCATAATATAAGCTTATACTTTAGGAAAAAAGAATAATTTCAACCCGAAGCAAGCAGAAAGAAACGATAAAAATTAGACTATAAATTAATAAAATTAAAAGAGAAAAACCACAGAGAAAATTAGTGAAATGAGAATCTATTTTCCTGAAAGGATCAATACAACTTATCAAGAAAATAAAAGATAAGACAGAAATACCAAGATTGGAAATGAAAGAAGAGAAGCCATATAGTTCTTATTCACCCATTACCCCGTGACAAGGATAGTTAGCTTCTCCACCGGTCCACATTACCCAGCTCCGGAAGAAAAGAGAGGAAGGAGGAAGGTAGGACATAGACAAGATGGAATAAACACAAACTGCCCTCGTGCTTTCTTGTTGATCATCTTGTTCAACCTCCCTTTTAATTCTCACAACATCTTTTTCAGGTAAAAAAAAATTGGAGCTCCTAGATAAATTTATTTGCTTAAGGTCACATGGCTAGTCTACCGTAGAGTAAGAATTGTATTCGTATCTTCTTCATCTGATTTTTTCCATGTCGAATGCTCTTGTCACCATCATAACAGCAGCAAAAGTAACTGACATTTATTGAAGGCTAATTGCCAAGTGCTGTTCTAAGAAGATTACAAATAGTATCTTAAATTTAGCCCTCACGACTCTATGAGGTAATTTGTTATTATCCTCAGATTACAGATGAGAAAACTGATATACAAAAAAGTTAACTAACTCAAGGGTTGCATAGCTACTAAGATGCAGAGATAAGATTCAAATCTGACTCCTAGAAGGGATTTAGGGAATACAAAAAAAAAGGTTAAGTACTGGAAATTAGCAAATTTGCTAATTTAGACAAATACTACCCACCTATTGCCAACCCCGCAGCTGGGCCACTGCCACCACTACCATCACCCAACTCCCACCCCTATCCTTCCCTCTTCTCATGCTTTCTTTCTCGCTCTAAATCTATACCCCTATACATCTCACCTGAGGCTTTCAGTTGTTCAGCCACTCTCTCCATCCATACAGTTTACAAATCTTTTCTCTCATTGCCTCCTAGGCTTATGTTTAGGGAGACCGTCTGATAAATTAAACCTGTTGGAATACTTTGTCACCTTTCCTGGGAAAACATTTGCATTCCAACAGGATCTTTACAGAGATACAATGCCTTCACCCCCTAAAGGTAGAGGTAAAGTATTTTGAGGGGTTCTTCTAACTGCCGACACAAAGAGTTGGCTACTACTCTATCTATAAAAACACAGTTGGACAGAGAAGTAGAAAGTGACCCTCAGCACAGAAGCTAGATACCTAAAAAAGGGAAGCAGAGAAGCAGAATGTCTCTAAGTAAGAATGAATGAAACAAAGAAAGAAAAAGAACCAAGTATGCCATTTAAGGGAAACTATAGCAGAGTTGAAAATCCCCATACCCACAGAAGCCAGGAAGGTAACAGAATGATTAAGGCAGGCTAGGTAGAATCAACATCAGTAGCATCTCTCCACTGGAAAACTAGAGCTCAGGTACATCTAGGGGAAACAGCAAGGAGTCACGGCCGGCAGCCCAGGGTTAACATGTGTGAAAACAGGACCAGTACTGCCAGATCCTACAGTTTTCCAAGAATAATTGGAAATCTGTCTTTCTCCTACTTTTTAAGCATTTTTGCACCAAATTTGACTGAAAAAAATGTACAAATCAAACAAAAGACATTTGAGAACCGGATATGGACTATAGGATATTAGTTGGTACTGTCTGTGACAGAACAGATCACAGAACACAGGCGCTGGAGTGGGAAAAACTGGACATAAATCTTGCCTCTACTGTTTCCTAACCTGGAAAATGCTCTCAACTTCCCTTAGCTTTATTTTTCCTATTTCAGAGTATATGATTGTGCAAATTAAATAAGCAAAGTATACGCAGACACAATAAGAAAGTAATAAATGTTAACTGTTGTCAATGATAGGATTTGAAAATCCACTGAAACATCACCCCGAGAGTAAGAAAACGGGCCACATAATGGGAGAAGATATTAGCACGCCTATATCCAAATGGGGTTTGTATCTCGAATATATAAAGAAATTCTACTCATCAATAATAGGCAAATAACCCAACAGAAAAATGGGTGGAAGAGTTAAATATTTATTTTATTTAAAAAAAGGATAGCCAGGTGACCAAGAAATAGAAAAGGTGCTCAATGTTCTTAATTATCAGGAAAATGTAAATTTAATTATAATGCAATACTTGTACACATCCATCAAAACAGCAAAAATGAAAAAGATGGGAAATGCCAAGTATTGGCCAAAATGTGGAGAAACCAGGCCTCCCTCATAGTGCTGGTGGGGTGTAAATAGGAACAGTTACTTTGGAAAAACTCTGACACTATCTAACAGAGCTCAGCATAGGTTTTCCTTATGATCCAGCAAAGGTACTCCTAAGACCACGCCCAAAAGTTATATATATGTGTTTTGTACCAAAAGACACATACAGGAACTATCTAGCAACACTGTTTATAAAATTCCTAAACCAGAAGCTGTCCAAACGTCTATAAGCAATAGAATGGATAAATGCATCGTGATATATTCACCCAATGAAATATTATACAGCAATGAAAATGAAAAACTATAAACACACACAACATGGGCAAATTCCACAAACAATGTTGAAAAAAAAAGAAGCCAGACATCAAAGAATATAGACTGTATTATCCCATTGAATATTAAGTTTAAAAACAAGTAAAATAATTTTTGTTAGAAGTGTGAATCCTAGCTAACCTCAGTGAGGTAGTGACCACTGGGGAGCCTGAAGGTGAGACCTCTGGGGTGCTGACCATGGTCTTCCTTCATCCAGGTATTGGCTGCATAGGGAGTCCCATTTGTGAAAATGCAGCAAGCTGTAGATTTACGGTACACACATCTTTCTAGATATCTATTATACTTTGACTTTGAAAGGTTTATAAAGAGTCCCATAATCTGCAGGCCAGCAGATTCCCTGGAGGTTAT
The DNA here is from genome assembly GCA_963574575.1 of Galagoides demidoff. Classification (NCBI taxonomy): domain Eukaryota; kingdom Metazoa; phylum Chordata; class Mammalia; order Primates; family Galagidae; genus Galagoides; species Galagoides demidoff. The sequence goes on from CAUYQV010004785.1 coordinate 5,147, forward strand.
CCTGTCTGTCCCCGTTTTTAATCTGGACTGCATTGAGTGCAGGTCAAGCATATGTATCCCTTGGGTTTGGTCTGAAACTGACCTGAGAAGGAAGTTTCCAACTGAAGCAGGCACAGAAAGCCAGGCTACCAAAAGACAACACTCACAGGAACAAGGCAGCCAGCCTTGAACAGCAAGGCTAACACTGGGCAGGCAGCCCCAGGCAGGGTAGGGTGGAGGATGCCTGCACATTTTGCAGGTGAACAAGAGTAGAGAAGATGATGATGACCTTGGAGCAGGCTGCCAACAGGGTGTGCTCCTGGGGAGCCACCTTGCCAGCCGGAGGGGGCAGCTCCCACTCTCAACTCTCAACCTGGCAGTGTGGCAGGTACAGCCCCTTCCTCCCTGGACACTTAGAAAGATGACAGGCTTTCCCAGACCCCAGGAGATGGACAAAAGGTAAACAGATTAGGGTGTTCTTAGCAGTGTGGCAGGCAGGTGCATGGAAGTTGCAGAGAAAGTTCTGAGCTGCCAAAGACTATTCACAATGGTTGGTTCTCGAGAAGACAGCTTAGAAATTCTCAGCCAGAGAAGAAGCCAGGGGAGCCAGCAAAGGCCTCTCATCAGAGATGCGGTAACATGACTTTTGCATTCAAAATCATAAATGCCTGATTCCTCTACCCTCAACCTCTGAGACAATGTCAGTGGACTGTGGTAGATGAGGAGTCAGGACTGCAAGGAAAGGCGGGGTGGGGGGGATGAAACACTGACACTCAGCATGGGCCACTGCACACACCTAGTGAGGGCTTCATGCCTACTGTCTCATTCAATGCTTCCAAACCTTGTGAGACAAGTTCAAAGTTACTCTTCAGGCATAAAAAAGATGGAGATTGTGTATGTTCTGTAACAACCTGGATGGATTTGGAGAACACTCTCCCAAGGATCACAGGAATGGGAAAACAAGCTTCTCATGAGCTGAATACTAAGTTGAAACTAGTACAGAAACAACTACCCGCTCACATGGGGAAAATTCAATTAAATTCAAGAACAAGGGAGGGAGAAAGAGCGTTCTGCAAGTTCCCACCCAAAGGGAAGGATGCTGGGGTATCTGGCAGGCTTCCCAGGTAAAGGAAATAACCACAACTCTGACTTTACCTTACAAAAGCAAACAATGTAATTAAATAATGTGTATACCCACACGGATCTGAAATTTTTTTTTAATGTGAAAAAAAGTTAGTGTTTGGATGAAGGTTAGCTTTAGATGTGCAAAACAGTTGAAGGTATCTTGGTCTTTTTAGGTTTTTAGAAACAATCTCCTTGGGCTAAATATTCTGTCAATCCAACGTTGAAGGCCTCTATCAACATGGACTCTTTTTCCCATCTGCTCTATAAGGTGGTATCTGGTTGCAGTGAAGCAAAATTTCACCCTTATAATGGAAGAAGGAGGCATCCTCTGGCCCTCAGGCTGTGACCACGGAGTTTGCTCATCTAGACCTTAGGGCCCTGAGCCTGGCCCTGTTGCTCTAAAGCTCAGGTGGGTTTCCACTTCCTTGTCCTACCCCAGTGTCTTTGGGCCATGGGAACCTCAGGATTCTCCAGGCCCCACAAATGGGCTGTGGGGTGGGGGTACCATGCCAGGCTCACATACTTGGACATCCCCCTCAGTCTTCCTACTCTGCTGCCCATGCAGCTCCCTGGTGCTCCGGCATCGTACAGGGTGCTGGGTTCTCTAGAGGACTTGTAATTTTCCAGGGCTGCACTCCCGCAAACTGTGTGCACTAGGATTTGTCCCCAGATGTCGAAATCTTCCTACTCCCCCAGTTTCTACTTCCCACTCCCACTCCAGAGGGATTTAATCCCAAGGGCCAGAATCATTGAACCTCAACTCCTCCTCTGCCTCTCCTGAGATCTTCCTTCACTGGACAGGTTGACTCTCCCTTCCTGGCTAATAGGAATGTCCCATGTCCTCATCCCTTTACCCCACTCCTAGGGAGTATTTGTCTTCCCTTTCTTTTCCTTGGGACAAATATATATATGTATACACACACACACACACACACATATACATATACATATATATAGACAACCAGTCTTTTTTATCAAGACCCACCACTGAGGATCCAGGACACACATGGCCCTTCTCTGCAGTGAGCATGGCCACACTGGGACGACCCTGCAGCCAGGGCCCCTGAGCTTTCCGGACGTTCCCTTCCAGCCCTCTCCCTTATGCCACTGCCCAGCTCTCACCTTCTACTCATCAGCCAGGCAGTCAGGGGCCTGACTCCTGTGCTGCGGCTCTCTGGACTAGTTGGACAACAACAACAGCTGGACTGTCACCACTCTGCCAAAACCGACAGCAGGAACCTGCTGCCTCCCCGCTCGGCTGGGAGTGGGCCAGCAGTCACAGTAGCCAGCTCCTTGGATCAACACAGGCTGAGCTCTTAAGAACTAGGAATGCTTGAGAACTCAAAGGGGCTCTGAGTTCTTGGTCCTCCCAGGGAGGCCTGCCTCCTTCTAAAAAGAACATTTTGCTGCTATGGAGATGGTTCAGAAAGTACAGTAAAGAAAGAGTAGGCCGAGGGTGGCAGGGCTGGGAGGATCGGGCTCAGCTCCAGTCCTAGAAGCAGGAAACACCACAGATGCCAGCAAGTGGGATGGGAACTGCTCAGAAGTTCTGGAGAGAAAACAGCGCAATTTGGAACCAGGGAACCCCAGGTCTGTGACACTTTCTTGCACCTCTTCTGTCAAGTGGCTCCCTGTCCCTATGTCCTTTATTTAAGGTTCCCAAATGAAGAACCATTATATAGAGCATGGGAGGCTGCGGGGCCAGGCTGAGGGGACACAAAAGGGATCAGGAACCAGGGACCAGTGCTGGCTGGACTTATGTGGCCTCACAGGCCCTGCAAGCCACAGAAGTGCTCAGAGGAGCAAATAGAGCCAAAGACCAGGAGGGTGAGGGGCCAGATGAGCAAGACACTGAATCCAGGGTCAACCAGAGAGGGCAGGTACAAGTGACATTTAGACGAGTTAGGCACACCAGAGTTCAGAGCTAGGAAAGTAAGTCAAAGCAAGAAAAACAAGGCAGCAAGAAACCAATCCAGAAGAAACCCCAAAGGCAAGTTCTGACCCTCGTTCTTTCTACTGGCTTGTATATTCCCTTCAGGGGAGGCAGGTGGACCTTGGTTAACAGCCATGCCTCCCCATCCAATAGGAGAGTTGTACCTCAAAATCAAATGAAATCACCTGCTTGTGGGAGCTCACTCCGCTGCAGGTTCTCCCTGGAATCTTTGCTTGTATCATCCCCTACATCAGTGGTTCTCAACCTGTGGGTCACCATCCCTTTGGGGGTCTCCTGCATATCAGATACTTATATTACGATTCATAACACTAGCAAAATTACAGTAATGAAGTAGAGACAAAAGTTAATTTTATGGTTGGGGTCACCACAACATGAGGAACTGTATTAAAGGGTCATGGCATTAGGAAGGTTGAGAACCACTGCCCTACATCCTCACAAGAAGCATTTAAGTAGACACCGGTCTTGGCAAACAAGTGGTGCCCTTGTGAGGATGAAAGGTTCCTTTTCCTGGGTATTCACAGCCCCACCCAAGGGCACAAGATTTGGAGAGCTGAATGTGACCCGTGTTACAGCCTCCACTTATTCCCCTCAGCTGGGCTCAAAATCCACAGAATTGTGCAATAGCCCTAGAAGTAGCCATTATGTCCCTCCTCAATAGACGAGGGAATGGAAGTTTAAAGGTTAAATACTTTGGCCAAGTTGATGAAGCCGTGAGGTTGCTGAGCCAATAACCTGTTGAGAACTAAAAGCCCCTGCTCTTAACTACCACGCCACACCACAGAAGCAGAAAGGGCAGTCTTAGAGTTCACAGCAATGATGGCAGATTCCTGGTGACACAAATAGTAAGAAGCATTGTTTCCCAACTATGTGATTTGTCCCAGTTCTTAGGGTAGAACCACAGAAAAGCAAAATACTTCATGTTCTCTCAGCTTGTTGATTTCCAGTCTCAAGATTCCACCAACCTACTCAACATTGCCCCACAGGAGGATGAGAAGAGTCTCGAGGTTACCAAGTCCAAAGTGGGACTTGGGCTAGCTCTTCCACACCGAAACTCCCCCCCAGCCCCACCATGTATTTCAGTGCACAGAACCACAACCCAGTTTCTCGGGACACAAACATGGATGTGATAGGCTTTTTATCAAATTCCATTTCCAATCCATCAGAAAATCCTGCAGACTCAACTTTTAAAACCATGCCAAATCCAAGCACACCTTCCAATCCCTCCCCATAGCAGCCTGGCCCCATGGGTCACTGCAAAGGCCTCTCTCTGCCTGCTTCTACTGTCACCCCTGCCATCTCTTCACTACATATCTGTCAATTTGTTGTCCCTCTGCTGGAGATGATTTTCTGACTTTATGTCACATATGGAATAAAACCCGAATTTTTTTCATGACCTACAAGGTCCTATTTGATCTGGCCCCCTCCTTGCCTCAGCTGCAGCTACACTGGGCCCCCTCAGCTTTCCTCAAACACAACCCCTCCACGCACACCTTGGGGCCTTTGCCATGCTGTGCCCTTCGCCTGGAACAGGCATGCTCAGACCTTTGTTTCCTCTGTTCCAACTTCACATCCTCAGAAAGGCCTTCTGCAGTCACTCCTTCCCAGATGACACCAACCTTTCACTCTGCCTCATTTTCATCTCATGACATTTATCATTACCTAACGTCACTATCTGACTGTGTTGGTGTTTTTGTGCATCTCCACTGTCAGCATATAAGCTCTGTGAGAGCAGAGACCTTTTCTGGCCTGTTCACTGTTATATCCTTAATGCCTATAATGTGCCCAGCACACAGCAATAAGTATTTATAAGCATTTGTTTAATGAATGATTAAATCCTTACAAAAACCCCATGAGATGGTTACTAGGCCTATTCCTGTTCTGTGCAGAGAAACTGAGGTGGTTACTAAGCCTATTGCTGATCTTTGCAAATAAACTGAGTAACTTGCATAAGGTCACACAGTTAACAAGAGAAGAATTCAGACTCTAACTCAAGCTGCCTGATTTCCACCAATACTTAATTTGTAACATGTGTCTTTTAAAGTAAGAGTGTAAAGGAGAATATAGATTTTAGACTCCTGGCTTAAAAAGTATTTATTTTCTATTTTAATAAAAAGCTGTAAGTTACCCCAAGGATCATCTAAAAGAGAATTATCCATTGAACGATTCCTAAGACCCTGTGACCTCCAAAAAGGGATTCACATCTGAAAAGGAAATGATGGTATCTGTTCCAATTTCTGTCTGTAAAAATGCAATAAATAAAATGATTATTTAAACTTGTTATGTTTATTAATGAGCAGCACGAAAACTTCCAAATGCATGTGAAATGGTGATTAGAGACACATGCCCATGCCTAGCTAGGCCCTGTGGTTTGGGCCATTTTACATTGTTTTTATCCTCATTCTTAAATAGTATTTACTCCCTACCCACAACAGATCTTGTTATGAAGCTGAAAACATGAAGGACCCTGATGGTGAAATCCAGCATGTTAAAACAGAGCCTAAAAGTGGTAAGAAAGAAATCAATAAACTTTTCCTCTAGAGCATGCTCACATAGATCCATAAATTGCATACAACTTTTCAAAATTATTATGTGATATATAAACATATTCCTATTACTAAAAATCAATGTTAAAGGGGAAGGGAGCTATTAGATCAGTTATATCCAATTGGCTTTTCATTTATTGGTAATTAGACATTGTCCCCACCTGCCAAGTATGATCTACCAGGAAGTCCTCATAATAGCAGCCTAAATCTTCTCTTTTACCTCATCATTTGGGGATAAAAAATAAATATTAGATAATAAACCATTTCAATGTTTGATTCAAAGGGCACACATACAAATTTAAGGTTATGAAAGAGGTTTTTTTTGTCGAATCTGATGATAAATTTTAATCTAAGTTTTTATATACATCATTACCCAAACCAAAGATGATATACTCTGCTATTTAAAAATGTATTTGTTGGAACATCTTGTTTTTTTCTTACATAATTTAATGTGATAGCATAAACAGCATGTGCCACTCTTGTTAAAAAAGAAAAAGATAAACTTGTCTTTATGTATAGTGAATAACATAAAAGATTGTATGTAAGTGAACTTTATAGTAAGATATCCCCTAATACATATATCTAAATTCAAATATTGTCACTTACAATCATTCGTCCATCAGATATCATATAATATGGACTTCACAAACATTTGCCAGGGAGAGCTTTAGCACGTGCTGTTGTGAAGGTGGTTTGTGTGGGGGCTACATCCCCTTTCTCTGCCCTGAGCTGGTCTGTGCCCCAGGAGGCTGGCATCTGTGGATTGCAACAGCCAGGTTCCCTGGCTTTCTGGGATGGCCGAGAGGAGGCATGAGCACGAATCAGAGGGTTAAAGAAAATAGAGACAGTGTGGCAGAGTTCCCCAGCTCTCTGGCTACGAAGCTCTGCGTTGGCAGTGAGCGACACAGCTCCTGTTAGAGGCCTTTCCCATTAGACAGCTCCAGCCACCCCTCTCTCTGGGCTTTCCCTGTCTCCTTCCTCTGTCCCTTTGGGCCCAGAGGTGCTAACAATTCCCCCCACTGTTGTTGGTCTCTCACAGTGTTTCCCCATCTTTTGTTGATTTCCTCTAGTCCTTAGTTACCCATTTGAATGTGTCACCTCTTCCCTGCCAAGACTCTAAAGAAGACAAGGTTGCAACGCTAAAAGAAGAGGGGGAATTAGAAGTTACTGGTCTGTTATGCCTTGTCATTTTACAGATTAGAAAACTGAGACTAAGGGAGATTACAACACTCATGCAAAATCACTATCAATGGCAAGGCACAGCCACAATTAGAAACCAGGTCTTAGATTGCTAGAGAATTCATGTGAATTTATATGTAGTAAGTGCTGGAAACAGCACTTGGCACATAGTAAATACTCAGAAATGTCAGCTATCATCATCATCATCATCATATCATCATGTGTTAATTCCCAATTCAGCTGAAAAATAAAAGGGAAAATGGACACAAAAAATTCACAATTCTTCTAGCATAAAGACTCAGAAATTAATCCTACTTGATAGATGAAAAAAACCAAAGCCCAGAAAGGTCTGCCCAAGGCAGAGCCACTGCCCCCTACAGTATGAATGAGAGAGGCGCCAAGGCTCACAAACTGGCTAGTGAGCAGGGGATACATACCAGCCACCTTCACCCCCTTAGCCAGGACAGCCTGGACAACCTGCACTACTGTTGCACAAAGGCCTTGGTTCAGGTCTCTGAGCCAATTGGTGTCACTGTTAAATGAACATGACTTTATCTCATTGAATTGCTGCAAATATTCACTGAGACAGCATATGAAAAGTGTTTTCAAAACTCTAAAGCAGAGGATTCCAGCATGAACTACTCTGGCCTCCTAACTCCACATTCTCCCAAAAAGAAAACAGGCCAGAGACCAAGAGGAAAAGAGGTTAAAGAACTGTTTTGACTCCACTATCCCATAATACATGGGGATGGCAGAAAAAAAATAAATGAACCTTTTTCCGCTTATGTCATAAAGTTCTTCAGTGTTCTCAAGGGGAAAGAAAGAACAATGATTTGTAATAATCATGGCAAGGAAAAAACTATATTTTATGTTAAAAGGTTGGTGAAAATGAACATCTTTTACAAAAAAACTCCTGGGCAATGTTGGTGTTGAGGTTTTCAAAGAACACCTGATGCTTTGTTGGAACCTCTGTGAGCTGAGTCAGAGCCCAGCCCTCCCAGACGCGGGGTGCTCCTTGCCAAGATGCCAGGATGCCAAGATGCGGGTTATGTCTGTCCTGAGCTTTGACAGCCTAGCTCCCTTCCAAGGCTCACCCACGCGAAATATCAACTAACCCCTGTCTGTCTTTCTTTCAAAAGCAAGGTACATGGTCAGCTCTGTGCCCGGGCATTACACCTCTCCCTGTTGACTTACCTTTTTCCAAATTTTCTTCCCTCTCCTCCACCAAGCAAGGGAAGAAAAAGAGCATTTACTGAGCACCTACACTTCTTACACACATACAGATCGTTTAATCCCTACCCTGTGAGTTAGAAATTGTTCCCCCAGTTGGCAGGTAAAGAAAATAATTTTCAAAGAAGCTAACTCCTTGCCCAAGTTCACACATCTGGATCTCCAACCCAGGCCTATTTTGAGAGACTTTGATCTCGTCCACTGCCCTACTGATTTGCCAATTTCAAACTTTTTCTTTCCAGTGCTAATTTTGCCTCCCTTCTCGATCACCAGCATATCATTAATGGATAAGAGAATAGGAATAACTGTGTGAACAGAGAGAGAGAAATAAATCCTATAAAACAGGAATAATCTCCATTTGCTCATCTGAACCCAGGAGGTCACATATGTGTACATGAGTCATGTTAAGAATTATGAAAGAATAAAGATGAAATACTTCCAAATTGTTTTTCCAAATATTCAGATGCATTACCCTGTGCACCATAAATCTTTTCTTTAGGAGTTTGTCAGAACAGTTTTCTCCTTCAAATCACTGCTCAGGGGACCTCATTTGCCTTTGAGACTGTGCACTTTCTTAACCTCAGAAGCCCTTTCCAGCCAGGGCCTTGCCAGCACCGACCACAGTCTTTGGTGTGCTAATCGTAAATGACAGTGACGAACAGACAAGCATGGGTTGAACACTTGAGCACAAAAGCAGCTTTAAAAGCTTTCAAAAGTGACACCAGCTAACCCGCATCCTTGCCTATCCTGATGGAGGATGCTAATTATAGGGGTATCAAGTCTACTCCACACCTCTCATCCCATCGACCCCTTCTCACACTACAGCCAGCAGTGAGCACCATTACTGAGCACATGTCTCCATGCTTCCCCTGTCCTTTATGCTGCATTGTAACCCTGCCTCATGGTTACCATCCACAATATTAAAATCCGCACAGCACTTTATAGTGTATAACGTACCTTCACACATCTATCACATGTAATCTTCTCACCCATTCTTTGGAAAAGTAAGTGAAGGTTACAGAGGTTCAACAACTGGCCCAAAGCCAAACAGCTAGCTAACAGGGGGCTCCTGAGACAATACATGGGTCACTATGAAAGTTTTGAGACAGATATATTATGGTCCATTATTTCATTTCCAAGAAACACAGTTGACAGCATCCTTTCTGATTCACCTGTGTGAGTTTCAACTTGCTCGGCTTATTGGTGTTGCTGGGAATATGTTTCTTGATTTTTGTGTATCTGAAAACTTTCATAATGACCTACATACCATGTCTTTGGCCTCTATTGCCTGAGCTCTTTCATCTCTGCTGCTCTCTTGTTATGTAACTGGTTGTATCCTGTCTCTGTGGCCTTCTCGCAAGCATCTCAAGGATTCATGTATCTTTTTCTCCTTGCATGAGCATTGTATGAGGTTCTGTCCTTTCCAAGCGCTTGAGGATACAGAGAAGGAGACAAGGTCACTGGAGAGAAAAGCAATAAAAAAACAGGATAAGAGAAAAAGAGCAGTGTCCCGATGTGAACTTGACCCTATCAAAGCCTGGCAAGTGGCAGCACGGGCTGAAAGGGTGGAGAGGCCAAATCCCTGTTGAATGCATGAATGAATGAACAGTGAAGTGAGCATCTTCTGTGTGTCAAGTAATGGCAAGTGAAAGGAATCTTCAGCTGATTCACATGAGAGACATTTAGGAATAAAGCCGTTCAGGGGCAGTGCCAGTTTTTGTCACCAGGCTCCTGTTTATCTGGGAGACCTGAAATGTGGGTAACCTTTTCTCCCCCTGAACCTTCTCCTGGTATTTTTTTTTACTTAAGTACTAGCGGATGAGAAGATCCTTTGATTTTAGATACAAAATCTTGGCCCCACTGCCTTCTTCTCATTGAAATCTTAGCAGAATTTGAGGACTAAGTTAAAGGTTATATACTTTCTAATCTGTGGCCTGGCTCCCAAGGTAGGGGCAAAATGATGCCATAGCCGGAGGGTCACTCTAAAGCCTGAGGGGAGGACCTCCTGAATTTGACAGGCTCCAAAGAAGTCAGCTTCCTGATCTTAGGGAAAGATCATGAATCCTACATTCAAACCTCCCCCAAATTCTTTCAGAACCCAAGACATAAAGTGTATGCAATGCATGGAGAGCAAATATCTCTTTTAAGATATAGAAAAAGGGCCGGTGCAGTGGCTCACACCTGTAATCCTAGCACTCTGAGAGGCCAAGACGGGTAGATTGCCTGAGCTCAGGAGTCAAGACCAGCCTGACCAAGAATGAGACCCTGTCTCTACTAAAAATAGAAAAACTAGCCAGGCATTTTGACAGGTGCCTGCAGTCCCAGCTACTTGGGAGGTGGAGGCAAAAGGATTGCTTGAGCCCAAGAGTCTGGGGTTGATGTGAGCTATGATGCCACAACAGTCAACCCCAGGGTGACAGAGTGAAACTGTCTCAAGATATATATAATTGAAGGGTAAGAAAAGCAATGGGCTCAAAAATAATCAAGGGTGGAAACCGACACAAACTTGGAGAAAACTTTAAAAAGTCACTTTTTTTTTTATAGTCAAGGAATTCACAGGAGCCAACTAGCTATAGCTGAGGCACCAGCATGAGCCAGAAGTCCTCAGCATTGCAGATGATAAAAAGAAATGGTCTTTAGATGAGATAGTGAAGTCATAGGGTAGCAATAACCAGCTGTGCCCTCACTGAGACTCCTGAGAAAAGTGAAGATTCAATCATTTGTCCTTCACCTCATGTTGAGGATACAGAGGAGATAAGGTCACTGGGGACAAAGGCAATAAAAAACAAGAAAAGAGAAGAGAACATGTCCCCATGTGAACTTGACCCTGTCAAAGCCTGGCAAGTGGTAGCATGGGCTGCAAGGGTGGAGAGGCCAACATGGGGCCTGAACGAGTAGCTCAAGAAATCCACGGGTTCCTTCCTCAGAGTGCTTTCTGATTATTTCAGGGCAAATGTATCAAAAACATATGGATTTGATTCTCCCTCCCACCCCCATCTTCCTTTCCTTATGCCAGAAAAACACATACAGATTTCAAAATGGAAAGGAAAAAAATACAAAAGAAAGGGCCAAGGACCAAAATGCATAGTATGGTTTTAAGCAAGCTTAGAACATGCTAGGAAAATCATTGTAGCTGGTCAACAAGTCCAAATAGCAGTGGCACCCGGCCCTGTCATGAATGTTCACAGCCAAGAAAGTGACTGCAAGTAGGTGGGAGGAGACATTTGGTCTGCCGGGGGCACTAAGAAGAAACAGTCCCCAAATGTCAAGCACTGGATGGGTAAGGTGACTCATGCATGTGTAAGGGTGACTCCACCTCTGTCCTCAGACTTTATCAAAGGGATGATGTCCAGCTGTTTCCCATCTCCATGGGAAATGGAACAAAACGGCTTCCATTAGACAGAAGGGAATGCAATCTAGACTTCAAAAGGAATGCCGGGTATAATATGCTCTTATAATAAAGCATATCAATTGCATGCCTACAAGCCAATCTATTAATAAATGTTTAGTGAGTACTTACTCTAATAAGGCTGGTATTGTGTGTCAGATAACAATCTAGATAATTTTCGAATATGATTTCCAATCTTCATAATAGCATTATCAGCTTGGTACTATTAACCCTATTTTGTGGGTTAATGGATGAGAACTGAGAAACAGAGAAATTAAATGAGTTTCATAAAGCTTCAGAAGGCTGGAACTAGGATTCAAACTCAAGTGTGTCTAATTCCAATTGTTTTTTCCTTTATTCTCTTTAATTTAGCTAAGTGCTAGAGGAAATTCTTTGAAATTCCTCGTAGAAAGTGGCACATCATTTTACATCTGAATGAATGAATGAACAAGCACAAATGATAGGTCCTGTCACTGATGCTCTTTTATCATACTTCATCAATTTTTAAAATACTTCTGTGCTTTTTTAGATATGGGGTCTTGCTCTGTTACCCAGGCTATAGTGCAGCAGTGCAATTAATAGCTTACTGTAGCCTCAAACTCCTAAAATCAAGCGATCCCCTGCTTCAGCCTTCCGAGCTGCTAGGACTACAGATGTATGCTACCACATCTGGCTTTTGGGATTACAGGGATGAGCCACTGTGCCCAGCCTCATAAATTTAAATATGTACTTTTCCCCACAATTGAACATCTCTAAAATCAGAATGTGATTATAGATAGTATGGCATAATGTATCACCTGGAGCAAATATGCATCTTACAATCAGCAGACTCCTAGAATCAATGAAATATGGTCATCTCAAACCAAGGGCAGCTCTCCATGAAAGTAGTATAAACAACATCGGCACTGAATGTCAAGGGCCAAATAAAGTACCTATCATAGGAGACTGAACAAGAGGAAAAATATTTAGGTCCCAGAGCAGCCCCAAAACAGTGAGATCAATTTTAAATGTAAAGGCTGATGGAATTTTGATGGAGATGTAAAACGGTTATTTGAAACATCTTTCTCAGAAGAGTAAAGTTTCTTAAAGAAAGGAACTTTGTATGACTTTTTTTTTTTTTTGGTTCCCAAGTTCCCATTATGCGAGAAGGAATGGTGGTATCTCCTCTCTGAAAGTATTGAAAGGAAAATTAAAGTCTAGTCCAACCACCTGACATTTCCGATGATTCCTGCCCAAAGGTAGAGGGTTGAGTCAGATGACCTCTGAAGAATTCTTCTAGATCTAGGATTCTCTATCTAAAATATGTAAACTGGTTGCTAATCTGATGAATTATGAAAACTTAGTGTGCACTGACAACATCCTATCAAGAGCTCACTAAATATGAAGGTTTTTTTTTTTTTACTTTAATCAAGTTTCTTTCTCCCATCCCTACATTTATTTCTGCTCCTCCTCCCCCAACACACACAAACATGCATTGTTTTGAAGGTAAATGAATCTCCCTTCTCTATTCTCAATTTATTAATCAGTACTCTAAAAAGTATAATTTTTTCAAGAATACTCCATGGTTCTAGTCCCTTTTCCTTCAAAATGTTATCCAATAGGTACAATCATCCAAAAAGAATCCCTGAATACTCAAAGTAATGGGTAAAAATCTGATAAGGAACGAGATATTCACATAGTCCCAAAGACTTTCCTCACAAATTATTTAAAGAATTACAAAGGAAAACCAGGAACCTCACAGTGGAGGCATCTAGCAGATACCATCATAACCCCCTGATCAGAGCTAATATCACCCAAAAAATGGGATACACTAACCTGTCATGAACATGAAATAAACGTGCATCTCACAGTCAGCAGACTCTAAGAATCCATGAAATAAAATGTTTGATAGTATTTAGTCATCTCAAACCCAGACCAGTTCTATATAAAAATGTAATGAAAAATATGGGCAGGGAATGTGATTCTTCTTGTGATGGATCAGGGAAGACATGCATCCTGTACGTGGGGTTCCTGCTAAAAACACACCGTCTGAATCCTCATTGTCATGACGAAATATCAGCCAAACACAGACTCAGAGACCCTTCATAGAATGATTCGTTATTCTTCAAAAATGTCAACATCATGAAAGACCAAAAAAAAAGTGATTCCAGATTAAAGGACACCACAGAGATACACCCACAAAAAGCTATGTGTGATCAATGTGGATCTTGAACTGAAAAAAATAAGTTTTAATACAGGACGTTATTGAGGCATTGAAATGGGACATTTCAATAATGATTGTAAAATAGACAATAATATTGCATCAGTGTTAAATTTCCTGATTTGGCACTCTACTGAGGGAGACAAAGTGAGACACAGTCAAAGGAAGGAAGGACGGAGGGAGGGAGGGAAGGAACAAATGACAGAGGGAGGGAGGGAGAGGGGAAGGAAGGAAGGAAGGGAAGGAAGAAAGGAGACAGAAGGGAAGGGAAGGGAAGGGAGGAAGATCACACTATAAGAAAAAAAAAATCTTTGTTTTTAGAAAATACTGAAGAGCCCCTGCCAATTCCCCCTTGCTCCCCTTCTCTCACCTTGTCAGGACCCCCCTTCCTCTGCCCCGAAGCTGGCTTCATACCAGGGACTTTCCAGCTCCCTAGCGAGATGAGGACTTTGCAAAACAGACTCAGTACCAACACCTATACCCACATCCTTCTTCTCTGCACATCTACCAAACCTCAACAGCTCGCCCTCCCCCCCCCTTACTCCCCCTTGTGCTTGTGGTTTTTAAAGTTAAAAGCAAGACTGTAACAGCAGCTGACGGTCCTTCTTCCCGAGCGGCTGAGGGACCCTGATGTGCCAGCAATAAACTGGCCTCTTGCTTTTGCATCGACCCGAGTCTGGTGACTGTTCCTTGGGGGTGACTATCGTGGCTGGACCCTGTTTTGGGTCCAACAGATGTAAGCATTTCACATTGTATATGAAATCAGCACATTGTACCCCAGAAATGCATTAATGTACACAGTTATGATTTAATAAAGAATTAAAAAAAGAATAATAAAAGAATATAAAAACATTTAAAAGGGAAATCTTGTAATCAGAACTACATTGTTATTTCTCTGATACACATATGAATCACCTAGCTATCTTGTTACAATTCAGAGTCTAGTTCAGTATGTCTGGGTAGGGTCCACACATCTGTGTATTAGCAAGTTATCAAATGGTGTCAATGCCGTGGACCACATGTTGAGTAAAAAGGTTATACCAGTGTTTCTCAAATATGGCTTCACTTTGGAGTCACCTCAGATTCTTGAAAAAAATTCCCCAAACCCGGGTCATACTATGGAACTATCTCTCACAATGGGATATAGCAAAGTACTTTGGAAAATTCCTAGGTGATTCCACTATGTATGCAGCCAAATTTTGAAACCATTGTTTTGAAATGATGGGCATCTTTGCAAGGCCAAATTTTAATTACAAATACCTGGAGGCTTTTAGTGACTGCAATCCTCTATGAACCTAAAAGCAAAGCCAGCCGAGATCTTAAGCTACATTAATAAAAGTAAATTCTGTAAGAAACAAAAAACTTAGTAATTGTCACCATACTTTGGCAAGACCAAAATATCAAGTTCGGGGGGGGTGGGGGTGGAGTATATTTTAAGAAGGATATTGAATTATGGACTACACCAAGAGAGGAGTGAACCATGTTATAAAGAGAGAAAGGGGCCATAACAGCTATCTTCAAATAGTCTAAGTCTTGTCACAAAGAAAAAGTGGAACTTACCACTCAAAGCTCCTCTCTTCTTAGGGGAAGGAGGCTTTGACACTTGCACACCCCATCTAGATTGTCTGTCTTTGGATCACTTTTCCCCCTCATTCAAGCAGAAGCCCAGGTGGGTTCTCACGCCCACCCATGTCTAGACTCAGCAGGGGAAGTACTGAATCTCGAAGTGGGTTCTAAGACGTACACTCTGCCTTCTCTCTGCAATTACTTCCATTATTGTGCAGGTAGGTGTGTGACATTCACATAAAGCATCAGTAGGGATAAGACTGAGTTAAGAAAGTGCTGGTTGCCTTGCATGAGTGATAACGCAGATGGTGGCAGAAGCATAAATCTTCGTCCAGACAACTTTAAACAAAAATGCATATTTTTTTGGCAATGTCAGTTCCTCTGGGAAAATCTGATTTAGAGAGGCCAGGGTATATGAAAATATTCCAGGTCTTAAAATGACTTCTTCGGGGTCTGTTCCAACATTTAACAGTATCTGCAAAACTGTAATCTTTCTTTGTTGAATTAGGAAGCATTCACAATCTGTTCATGCTTTGTTTATGCTGTGTTTAAGATTTAATGAAGATTTGTTACTGGTAGCCAGAAACAAGAAAACTTAAACGTTCTCTGCCTAAGAGATTTAAATGACCCTGACTGTTCTGTTCTTTAAGTAGCTGCATCCCTAGATAATGACTCTGGAGATAGTTTCTAAAGTGGGGGTTAGAAACAGCAGAAGAAAGGATGCAAATAAATTAGGATGGAATCTGCCAGTCTACACACATACACACACACACACACACACACACACACACAAACCTACCTCATACATTATTTGCTTGCCCTTGCCTCTGAGTCAACAATGGTAAAAATAAAATAAAATAACCAAACAGCAAACCCTGGTTAAAATACAGTTTATTTTCTTAACTTATGACTTCTGGTTATTAGCAATATCACAACAGTAGTCTCATCCATTATTTCAGTAGTTGGTATATCATAGCTTTAGGGGTCAGACATAGATTTATGGACCAAAATGAATTTAAATTCTTACCCTAGTCATTTGATTGCTATGTGAACTATGGGAAATTACCTAACCTCTCTGGGCCTTTGTTTCTTTATCAGTAAAGAATAATACATTGTAGGATTGTGTAAGGATTAAATGAGCTCACATATGCAAAATGCAAAACAGAGGCCAGGCAAATCGGACATATTCACTGTTTCCCAGAAATACTTAAAGCCTTAAAGCAAATAAACACCTAAAGTATCTGTAAAATGTGATCTACAACCCTCTGGTATGGTGTCCAACTAAAATTCAAAATTTGGAAAAGTAATTTCATTAAAAATACAAACCCTAGGCGCAGGGTCTTTTGAAGTTATTCCTACATAACTACACAAACTCGACCTGTGTCTGGAATTCTTGGATTCCTTCTCCTTTGTAGACTGTGTGGTGTTAACATTTCAATTGTAATTGTGCTGTACAGAAAATTTACTCTCGGCTGGGTTCGGTGGCTCACCCTTGTATTCCTAGTATTCTGAGAGGCGCAGGCAGGTGGATCACTTGGGCTTAGGAGTTCCAGACCACCCTGAGCACCACCAAGATTCATCTCTACTAAAAATGGAAAAAATAGCTAGGCATTTTGGTGGGTGCCTGTAGTTCCAGCTACTTAGGAGGCTGAGGCAAAAGGATTGATTGAGCCCAAGAGTTTGGTTGGGCTGTGAGTTATGTCGGTGCCATAGCACTTTACCAAGGGTGACAGAGTTAAGACTCTCAAAAAACAAACAAACCAAAACCTTACTCTTATGATGCCAGCCAGCCTCTCTCCTTCCCTTCCCTTTCTCTTCCCTACCCATCCCCACTCTACCATTCCCTCTCATGGTACCCTGGCAAAGAGTCCAAAACAGTGTGGATAACCAGTTGCAAAATTGCTCTCCCTGCCTTTGTCTCTACTCTGGATGCTTAGAGACGGATAAGGAGTCCACTCCCCCAGGCTCTGATAACTATACTTCACATACATTATCTTATTTAATCCTCACGCAACCCCTGTTCTGGGGGCATCATTAGCCTCAGTTGACAGAGGAAGAAACCGAGACTTAGAGCTGTTTCCAGACCTGCCCTAGATCACATCATGAGTAAGTAACAAAGTGGATAAACCAGGCCATTTAGACTCCAGAGCCTGCTCCTCAATCCATGCTGTCAAGTAACCTGATCGAAGTATATCCTTTACCTAGTCCCCACCTGTTAGGAAAAATTGGTCAGCGCTTACCCTGGCACTATCTTTGAAGGACAATTTGTTTGGAGAACATCCAACATAATATTTCTGGTTTTATTCGGCCATTGTGTTCCCTTAATTTGTGGGCAGACTTTTCCAAGTGGAAAAATTACATAAAATAAAATGTTTGAAAAGCATTTCACACTGTGATTGAGTCATTAAAAAAGAAGAGTCATTAATAATGCATTGACTTTGATTATACTTTCAGTTCCTGGGAGCTGTCAGTGGAGAATTACTATTCTCTTCTGACGAAATCAAAGTCATACAGGGGTCTCTGACAATGCACCATTGTTCTGGCACTGTAAACATTGGGAAATTGTTCTCTCATGGAAAATACGTTTCATGGCTTTGGGGCATAGTTAACATTCTGGAAGGGCTGTGGTCCAAGGAGGTTGGGATGGAGTGGGGAATGGATAGAGAAAATGGCATCTAAAATAAATGGGAAACATGCAGGCTGTTAAAGACGGTTGCTCATCAACTCCCCGGCCGTCCCTTTGTCAATGCTGCAGAATTCTTCCCCCAAATCGTTCCAGTCTGGCCCTCAATACTAGTAAATTCTCTATTGATCTCTGCTTAATTAAAAAGAAAGTTGGGATATAAATGTGGATAGCTTTCGGATCTTAGGATGCACACCTTTTTTCTTCTCTAAAAATACAAACCTTCTGTAACAATTGGACTCTGAAATTGACTCAGGTATTCTGGGCCCTGAGCCAAAGTCCATATATGTGTAGCAAAGAACACTCAGCACTTATTTGGTTGAGTGTATCAACAGCCATAATTCTCCCAGCCCCTCTCCCAGGATAGAGTTTACACTCTCCGTAGAAGGGCAAAAAGAACCAATCTAAACAAACATTTAAAGTGATGCCGAGGCCCTCCGTATCCGGAGGCAGCGAGGACCACAGCAGAAAGTACGGATCCCTTCTCCTTGTCCTGCACGAGTGTCCCACACTGGAAACCACAGGATGTTCCTTCAAGGGCCCACAGGCCTCCCAGGACCGGGAAAACGAATACCAAAAAATTTACTAAGTTGGGAAAAATCTTCTCCCATCTGAGGCTGCCTTCACTCTGGTCTCGGTGCTGCTGTTCTCATCTGTAAACTTTCAGCATTAAAGCAGCATTTTTTTTTTAATTGAGCTCTGCAGGGATATACTGTACCAGCACCTCAAATTCATTAAAATGTCATTAACATCCACTTACGTAGTTGCCATTTATTTGCTGCAAAGCATTTTCTGATAACACTGCAGAAAGAGATAAATGAGATTCTCTTCTTGGGGATCACAAACAACCAATTCCTCTCCAGGCTGGGTAGTTGTACCCTTATTTGGCTGGAATATCCTCTTACCACCATGTGTGTCGGAGCCCACTGAAACCCAGTGCAGGGTGAGCCTGAGAGAGAGTGAGGCCACTACTTCGGCTGTGTGAGTGGCTCGGTGGCATCTCTGTGTCTGTTCGCTTGCTTTTTCAATTTTTAATGTGAAATATTTCTAACACATATAAAATTAAATAGAATGCCATGGATGCCTCCACCCACTGCACTCCCTCTGGATTTTTTGAACCAAATTCCATACATTATATCATGGAACTGATAAATATTCCAAGTGTAAATTTCTAAGGGAGGAGGACTCTCTTTTTGTGGGAGTGGGGAGGGGCAGTAACAACACTGCATCTTTAAACAATTAACAAAGATTCCTTAGTATTGCCTAGTTAAGGGTTTAAATGACAAATTTTATCCTAAACTTCCTATTTTTAAACATTTGTGGGAATGAAAGAAAACAATAAATTTGAATTTTGATTGGAAGTGGCTGGTAGGTTTTTTATGTTTATTTGTTTTTGACTACAAGAAACATCATATAATTGTGAAAACTAATTATGATACAGAAGTCTGGAGAAGAATGCTGTGTGATACGCTTGCTTTTGTAGCTATCAAGGATAATTAACAAGTTATAGTGGCTTCCGATGGATGACTTTTAAGGCTCCTTTTTCTCCAGATTCTTCTCTCTCTCTCCTCTAACTTATGTGTTGAAAAAGCTGGATCCTTTAATCCACAGAATTTTCTAGCAGGGATTTTTCTGGCCTCATGGTATAATTTAGCGTGTTCCTCTCATCTCCATATTTACTACCTGGTAGATGTAGCTAGAGAGTTGATGAAATTTGGGTTCAATTTGGGGGGGGGGAGGAAGTAAACTTCTTTGTAAATGGTGATGTATAGAACAGGTAAGTTCTGGGGTGTGTGTGTGTGAGACGTTGGCAGCTGTGGATGAGCCGTGGCCAGATCCTGGCATCATTAGAGCTGCAAAATGATGACTGCTTCATTCTGTCATTGCTACTTCACTTATTAAAGGAATGCTCTTTAAAAAAAAAAAAAACCCAAAAAACAAAAAATGCCTTCCTCTGACCTTTGGTCAGGAGGGCTAGCACCTGTTTTGCAAAGCCACATCAACATATCCCTTTTTCCATGCCCACCTCAGTCTGTGTACTCAGGAAGAAAGGAAAACCAGAAAGAACCCTTCCCCCCTTCCCCCACCGCCCCATCGCTTTTACCAGTTTTTGTTGTTATGAACTATACTAGACAAGCAAAGATAATAAAAAGTAATATAATAAGCCATCTGATGTCTGAAAAACTTGTCACCTTAGTTTTAATTTGCATTTCCCTGACTACTAATGAGGGTGGGGTTTTTTCCATGTGTTTAGTGCCAGGTAGAGACATTTAACCTGCTTCTGGTTTTCTGTTACTAAAGACCAAGAACATCAGATTCCACAAAGGCAAGAGAAGGAAGGGGCACAGGTTACAGCTAAGGCACATGCCTACAGTTTAACTTACTCCCGCTGCAGCCCAGAGTGGATCTTGTTAGAAATGAGAATGTGTCCCGCAGGGCGATACTTTTTGTCAGGCAGGACGATAGAAAAAAGTGCTGTGACCCAATGGACTGGGGCTGAGAAGCTGAAGGTGAGAAGTCTCAACATCTGACAGAAGAGACCTGAGCACCGAAGGAGCCCTGTGTTGTCTGAAGAACTATACCTGAGGAAGTTTGCACATGTGTATGCAACTTGGGAGGGGTGACGAATTAAACAGAATAGGAGGTTTAGAAGAGGGAAGGATGTGGCTGTAATTATAAAGGCTGGTGCAGGCCTAGGTAGCCAATGACTGGGGACTCAAATGCCCACAGGAATCAGGCAATAGCAAAGGAAGCTGTGGGCTGGTCCACGACCCACACCAGCAGGCCAGAGTGGGGCCACCTGGAGCATCCCATCCTGTCAGCTTGATCACCCAGTTCTTGTGGGATGCTGGCCCAGTGTTTCCTGGATTTCCAACTCCTGAAGAGAATTTGGAAATCTAGATTTTTATGCGATCTACTGATTTTTAAAAGCATACTCTTTTATTTTAACATTGTGCCACCCAAACAACATATTCTGTAGCCAGATCTGGCCCACTTGGCCTCCAGGTTTCTATCTTTGCATCGGATATTTGGTCTCTTTTCCTGGGGCCTAGGTGTCTGCTCCCCATTCCCCTGATCTCACCCCCAGGTATGGTCACTACCATTGATTACAAAGGAGTTATTTCCCTTCCAGTTGCCTTCAGACACACTTGTGAAGACTTTCCATTTTGGCATTGGTCTAGCAAGCTTCAACCATTTTGGTTTTTTGTTTAGTTGTCTTTAAGATATTTTTTTCCTAATTCCGAAGCACTTATGTATGTATGGGTTGGGACATAAGGTCCCTAATAGCTTTAGAAAAAAATAGAAATATTCCATCCTGAAGCCAGTACATATAGATAAATGAATAACAAAATGTTCTAAAATTTAATTCATTCTAAGATGTAGCAATGTGTTATAATGTCATACTAATTATAAATCTTTCGGTAAAAAATAGACTTCTGAAATACCTAAAGCATTGCATATGGGAATAAATAAAGACTCTAGGAATAGATATATGTTACCCATTTTCAAAATTTTAAAGGGCCACCGTGTGGCCCAGTATCAACTCATTCTATGTAACCCTGAGGCAGAAGGTTCTCAACCTTCCTAATGCTCTGATGTATTTTCATTGTTACAAAGGGGTCATGACCCTAGGTTGAGAACCACCGCTGCCTTAGAAGGAGAATTTTGGCAATAAGGAGTTGATGAACAAATTGGGGATTCATTTAACTATAAGGATACAAGGAAGAATCTCATAGCAGTACTTCCCAAACAGAAAAGCACAGTGCTTCAGGAGTGGTGAGTTCCCTGTCATCAAAAGCATTCAAGTGACATCTACCCTCATATGGAAACGTGAAATGATGCCTCAGGCTCTCACTCCATTAAATAACATGAAGGTTTCCTTCCAAACTTAATGATTCAATACAATTGAAATCAATAAACAAAGGAAAGAAAATTGCCCATCAAAATCAATAAAGAAGTAGGAATTGAAAAGAAAGTACAGTTGGATCAAAGCATTAAATGAAGAAAAAAACAATTGAAGTGATGTAAATTAATACAAAGTTTTAAATAACATCCATTATTTTCAGTTACTGACTGTACTTCATCATAATGATGTAGTATTTTATAACTATGACTAATTGCATAGCTAAGGGCAGTGGGGTTAAGTGCCTTGCCTAAGGTCATAAAGCAGTTAGTATTTTCATCATGAATTAGAAGTCAGAGCTTTAACTCTGATCCATGTTCCTTTTCTTATGCATTAGAATTGCCGTATATGCCAAATCACGAGTGGAAACGGTTGACTTTGTTTATTAATCAAAATGCATTGCAAAAGCTAATATTGGGTGAGTGATAAAGCAAAGGAAATCCTAAGCAGAACTAACAGTTATGAAATTCCTTCTCCATACAGGGTCATGTGCTGGACCTTCGCACAGACTGCCTCATTTTACTTTCACAATAACTGTCATCCCCATTTTATAGATTAATTAGTTTGTTTCAGGTCATACAATTCCAGAGGATTAAAATTGGAATTTTCCACCCAGATTGTAAAAGTAGCTCCGATTATTTCAATTAAAATATGAAAGGCCAGGTGTGGTGGCTCATACCTATAGTCTCAGCTCCTTGGGAAGCTAAGACAGGAGGATCTCTTGAGTCCAGGAATTCAAGTCCAGCCTGGGCAACATAGTGAGACCCTATCTCTAAGAAAAAAAAAAAAATGAAGAAGAGACAGATGTGAGCTATTTAGACTCATGACACCTGGTATTGAATACTTAATGCAATGAACACAGGGATTTTTTTTTTAACCTTTCTGTGATTCTGTTTGCCTGTGTATGACCCAAAGATAGCTTTATCTGAATCATAACAAATTGATTATTAGTAATAATAATAAAAGTGATAATATTCAATCAGATGTTCCCCTGTATACGTATTCTTCATTTTTGGAAACAAAGATGATTTATATGTTATAAACACATAAGGTTAGACAATTTTTGATGTATACCAGGTTGCAGCTGTCTTCTCCATAAAAGTTTTTCCCTTTTTGGTCATGAAACTGTCATGATTCTCTTTAAACTACTAATAATAATATTTCAGTTCTTGGGTACTTGAGAAAAGAACCTGAGTACTTAAAAAAAATTAATTATTTTTAGTTTGTTTAAATGAATCTTTATTTTTTAAAAAATGTTCCATAGGTACTGGGTGAGATGGAAATAAGAGATGGATGAAAATACAATTACTTAAAGAATTAGGAGTGCTGTTAATTATCAATTTAAAATATTTTGTCAAGCCAGTATTTTACACTTGATCTTAGCCAAAAAGCTAAGAAGTCATCAAGCCAGTATTCTTTCATTGGATAATATCCACTGTTTATTGTGGGTCTCGTTTATGCTCAAATGACTTAGGTATGTGAGGAATATCATCTTTGTCTCTCATAGGACAACAGCAAAAATCAGCCAGAAGACCCTTCTACATCTCAGAAGACTTGAGAGCTGAAATATGCCAAGACCTCCCAGAGATGGCAGAGATGGGTTTTGACATCAGACACTTTCTAGAGCAGCTAAATGTCTAGCTTAGTTTGTCTTTAAATCAGAAATTCTGGAAATGGAAGGGAAAAGGCTAGCTAATAGAATTTGCCAGCATTAGTGATTCCCAGGGAGATGAATCCACAGCTTAATTTGCAGCCCAGGCTGGCTTATTAATTTGGCTGCCTGCAATGTCCTTTCTTGTTCCTTTCTTCCTGCACCTGCTTCTTCCTCCTACGGCCTTGTCTTCTCAGTACCCCTCAAAACACTCTGCACTTGGCCTATCATTTCACATTTCTGTTTTACTGCAAATATATTTCGTGTATTTCTCTCTCCTATTAGACTCTGTAAGGATAGCATATTATTTTCTTTAGCATCTTTCTCAGCATGTAAAAATTGAAATGAGTGAGTGGATGAATGGACGCTGGCTCCATGAGTATATTGCAATATGGTTTCAGAGCCTCCAACCTACTCACATCATAGTCCCCTTCCTCTGCACAAGGAGGCTGGAAAAAGTTAAATGTGACAACCGAGCAGATGAGACCTGGATTTGTAATGCTGGTTCGTATCTTTCTGGTAGTTTCTCCAATAAATGAACCTGTTGTGATTTCACTGCTTTGTGGAGTCCTTAACAGCCTCTCAATACCTTCCTTTTAATGGCTCAAAGGAAGTTGTTACAATGTTTGCAATGAACGCAAATTATGGATCCATAATCCTGAGTGTCTCATAAAGAACCTCACTAAACAGTTATTGTACCTATACAATAGCGTCTTTTATGAAATCCCAATGAATCAGCTTTAAACAAAGCCATTGTCGCCCAAGTCTGCAGTGTGAAATTTTACAAGAAACGCAACTGCTTTTCACTTGCCTCCCCTTTAACACCCTGCATAATGGGGAAAAAACTAAAATACATAAAATGAGGCTGGTAAAGATTGACTTTTTTAGATAAATAATGCTTAAGATAGTAAAGACTTTTCATTTAATTTATTTCTGTCTAATGGATACTTCTTGTGGAGAGAAAATTACATCTCTGTTTGAAAATATGTTACTTGTGTTTTAAAATACCCCCTTGCCCTCATTTCATATTTCAAAGTTTACAGAACCCTTTCATATTTGCATTATTTCTTGTCATCCTCGTCATAGTCTTGTACTGCTGGCTGTTTGTTACTCTATTACGTCACGTATAAGCAGACAGATTCAGAGGACCTGGCTGAGCGAATGTTCTAACTTTCCACCAGCAGCTTGGACTGGACACCAGAAAGTCTTGTCTTCCCCAGTCACAGCTGTGTGACAGCAAATCGATTGTCAACTTGCTTTCCTATTTGTTGCTTTTTTCTGTTTTCATTGTCACTGCCTCGGACTTCACCTCGCATAGTGCCCGTATGCAGCAAGTACTCAATGGCTACTTGCTGACTGAGTGATGGAGTAAGTCGTCTGAGGGTGTGGAGGCTAAGATAACCTCTCACTAGCTACCTTGGCTCAAGTTCTGAGATCTTTCAAACGATCTTTCACATGCCCATCAGAGTGCTTTTTAGTGTATACATTTGATATATATTATTATTTCTCCATCAATATTCCCAATGTCACAGAAAGAAAAAATAATAAAACCTTATTTGACCCCATGAGAGGCTTTTCAGGGTCTGCCATGGATGCCCAGTTAGCTCTGTCTTCTACACATACCACTTTCTTATTCCATACTATGTTTCTTCCATACTAAAGAGGTAACCACACCAGCCCTAATAGGGGCCATGTTGTCATAACACAAATTAAACACTGGTCCCAGTGGTTCTTCAATGTCTTCCCTGACTCTAACAGGCCAATATATAATAAGATCCTTACCTGAGCAATTGCTGACTTTGAACTGCAGCCTTGGGGCCACACGTGGCCTTCTGGATCCTTGAGTGCAGCCTTTTGGTTGAATCTCGATCTTACATAACAAATCCTTTTAATAAGGGGATTTGTCCCAGGAAGACTGGATTCCATAGAAGGGGTATACTTGAGGATTTTGAAGACCACACTTGGCCTTGAGGCTGTAGGTTCCCCATCTACTAGGCTCTCTTTTTCAATCCTTCCAAAAGTCACTACCAAGATCATACTTAATAGAGCATAAAGGTGAAGCTAATTTTAAATTAAGCTGGAAACGAATGAATGAATAAGGTGAATCCACGCCTCTTGCCTATTCAACATCCCCTTCTTCAGAAAACGATTCCTCCTCCTGTTCATATTCATTCTCTTCAGATGATGAGATTCAGCTTTAGTCCCATTGCAAGGTGGCCCAGCCCTGGACAATCAAAGCATGATGCTCTCTCTTCCTAGCTTCAGTTATTAGTTCTAAGATGGACAATCAAGTACAACCAATCAGACACTTCATGTGGATTTTCATCCAAAGTGTTGGAAACCATCTCTATCTTTGTATTAGTTGGGCTTCTCCAAGAGAAACGGAAACAGTGGGACAGATGGATGGATGTTTAAATAGATAGGTAGATCGATAGATGAGAGGGGACTTTCAACGGGTTCACATGATCATGGAGCTAACAAGTCCATGTGTTATTTGTAAGCTGGAAAACCATGAAAACTAGTAGCTCAGTCTAAATTTGAAGGCCTGAGAACCGGGCAGCCAATAGTGTTAACCTCACTCCAGAGGTTTAGGACTGGGGAGGTAGAGAGGCTGCTTCTACAAATCCAAACATCAGAGAACCCAGACTTCTGATTCCAAGAGTAGGAAAAGAAGAGAGGCTCAGTTCCAGAAGAGAAAAAACAGAGAGTGAATTTGTCTTTCCTCTGCCTTTTTGTTCTATCTGAGCCTTCAACCAACACAATGCCCACCTGCATTGGATGGGGGTGGATCATTCTTATTCTAAAGAATCATCTACAGACTCGAATCCCAGACTTTTCAGAAAACATTTTCACAGACATACCAAAGTTAAAGCTTTCCAAGCTATCTGGGTGTTCCTTAATTTAGTCAAGTTGACCCCTAAAATCACAGGCCAGGCAGGGCAGCTCATACCTACTGTAATCCTAGCACTCTAGGAAGCTGAGGCAGAAGGTCTACTTGAGCCCGTGATTTTGAGACCCACCTGAAGCAACCTAGAAAAAGTTTAAAAAACAATAGCTGGGTATAGTGGCGTGGGCCCATTTTCCCACCTACTCTGAAGGCTGCGAAGGGAGGGCTGCTTAAGCCCAGGAGTCTGAGGTAGAGTGAACTATGATGTGGCACTGTATGGAAGCCTGAGCAACAAACTCAGATTCCCAAAAAACCGATCAACCAAACAGACAAATAGGAACCATCAGAGTCTTCTGGGCTCTCCACCTAACCAGACCAGTGATTCTGCTTACCATGGTAAGAGCTTGCCTGGAAATTAAGCCAACACTGAGAAAAGCTAAATGGAGACATGGAGAACCAGATCCAGATGGCCCTGTTGGGGCGATTTGTTTCCGAGAGCCCTGCCAGAAGTCCTCAAAATTTCACCTTCATGAGCCAGCACCGTCCCATTTCCTTTCCTTAAGCTGCTTTATGTCAGATTTCAGTCACTTGCAACAGAAAATGCCTTGATTAATACAGTGGTCGAGATGAAAATCCATTAGCAAAAGATACAGAATCCTCCAACTCTATAAGAAATGTCCTTTTTACCCCTTGTCTCTATTTTAACGAATTTGGAATGAAAATATTGACAACACAGAGTGTTCCTAATCTTTCATTTCCTTAAAACAAAATTTTTCGTGTATTCTTTTGTGATGAACATCTTAAAGGGTTCAAAGAAAAGCAGGACAAGAAATTAAGTGGCAAATTCTATGGCTTTTTAATGATCAAAGCATCGCTGCAGGGGAGGGTGTGCTGGCTCACGCCTGTAATCCTAACAACTCTGAGGCTCTAAGGTGGGAAGATCCATTAAGCTCAGGAGTTCAGAGATCAACTTGAGTAAACAGCAAGATCCTATCTCTACTAAATGTAGAGAAATTAGCCAGGTATTTTCAAGCACCTGTGGTCCCAGCTACTCGGGAGGCTGAGGCAGGAGAATTGCTGGAGCCTGGGAGTTTGTGGTTGCTGTGAGCTATGTTAGGTACCATGGTACTCTAGCCTGGGGGACAAAGTAATACCTTTATAAATAAATAAATAAATAAAATAAAAGCGTCACTGAGATTTTTATAATAAAATAGATGCATTTAACAAGATAGCTAACAAGGATACACATTTAAATTATTCAGGCAAGAATAAGGATCTGTTTAGCTGTTGCAAGAGAGAGTGAGCAGAAGGAAGTAACCCGTGAGCCTTGCTATTCTCTAGGGTGACTACCCAGCTCAGCTTTCTGCTTCCCCTGCAAACTCCCCTGTCTATCACTAGCAGAGTGAATAGGAATTTATGTTGATCATAAATGCTGTCCAATAGGTAGTTTTGTAAGATTTATATCCATACATTAAGTCTCTCTGTCCTTTGCCATGTACCTCCAATAAACCTCATGGTTCTCCCTCATCATTTCATGCCAAATGAAAAGCAGTAATATTACCAGATTTGCAGTTAATTATCATGAAATATGACTGCTAATGATTTAACATCTTTGTTAAGAAGCCATGGTAACATGGAGCACAACGCTGGAAAACATCATTAAAGCTATCATTTACCCATGACATTTATATTTTGTTCACAGTTAAAAAAAAAAAAGTTAATTGACAAAGCACATCTATACAATATTTATTGAGAAAATCGTTCTGTCTCTTGCTGCCAGTTAGTTTAGCACATTCAAGTTTTATTTATAGGATCTAAACTTTTCTTATCCTTTTTAATAACCTTGAAAGTGAGTTATATTTCCCTCGCTTTAAATTGAATTTATGGGAAACTAACCCTCTCTTGACAAAGGAGCTCTAAGCTGATAAAAGAGAATTGATTCACATTCCATTTCCCTGATGAACAAATACGTTACAGGAAACTGCCATGGAAGTGCACAGATCTTGACTCGGAAAATGCCATGGACCTTCTCTCCTTTTAGTTTTATTATTTCTTTTTCTTTGGTAAATAAAATTTGTTTTAAGGGAGGGTTCATTGTGGTTCTCCCTTCTCTAAATATGTATCTCTAGGTCATGCCTGCTTTCAAAAATATTTCTGGATTCTACAATTCTACCAAGAAAAATTCAATACCACCACTAACTTCTGAGGGATAAAAAATTATGCAGATTCACTGGGCCATTAGAGTCTAGATCTAAGAAAATTTTTCTCAGTCTGATCTCTACTTAGATGGATCTCAGTCTGATGTTCTTTGTCTGCTTGGCTATAAAGAAATGCACTAGTTATTAAATGGTAACCTGATTGCATATCATGCTATAAAATATACCCACTTCTCTCTCTTGACTAATCATCTATCCTATTTTATATCTTCATAGCCCTCATCTCCACCAGATATGTAAAATATATGTATGTATCCTATATTTATTCCTTGATTTTCTTTTTTTAATTTGTTTATTTTTTATTTATTAAAACTATTCCTTAGCTCACATATGCATAGTTCAGGAACATAGGTCTGTGACAAACTTCTATGTAATTCAACCCGAAGAAATTCTTTAAATTCTGTGTGTGTGATCGTTCTTAGTTCAGTCATAGCAAACTTAGAGCTGCAACCCTCAGAGATACAATGAATGCTCCAACAATATGAAATTGAACATGCCACATAGGTGATGTTTCCTCAAAGCACTGGAAGCCATGGTAGTTCCTGTCCTTGACAGGTATGTCAACCTTAAATACCTGATTTAGAAAATACAATGAAGTGTGGAGCTTGACAGCCACCTCGGAGCATAGATTCAAGTTGCTCTGAATATATGTTTTCTTAAATTATTATTAGAATTATTATTATTTTGCAAGTCTTGTTCTATTGCCCAGGCTAGAGTGCAGTGACATCATCTTAGCTCACTGTAACATCAAACTCCTGGGTTCAAGCTCAAGCAATCCTCCTATCATAGCTTCCCCAGGAGTTGGGACTATAGGTATGTACCACCAACCCTGGCTAATTTTTAAATTCTTTGTAGAGTTGGGATCTTGCTATTGCTCAGGCTGGTTTCAAACTCTTGGCCTTGAGTGACCCTCCCTCCACAGCCTCCCAACATGCTGGGATTACAGTCAGGAGCCAGGACACCCAGCCCTTTGCTTATTTTCTGTTCCAGAATACAAGTTTCTGAGGGCAGGCTTTAGTCTCTGTGTGTAGCCCTAGCCTGCAGAGCAGAGCCTAGCATATTAGTAGTTCTCAATAAATATTTACAGAATAAAAATATGACCTAATAAGCCTGTAGAATCATGTCATGAATTTCAAAGCAACTTTTTCCAAGAAGCATGTTTCGTGGGGCCACCATATTTATAAAGTAATTTCATGGTAATTCTATTCTATTCCCAAGTTTCTTAAAGTATATTTTTAAAAGTCTAAAGTTGCTCTTTGAACTTTTCATTAAATTTTTTTTTCATTTTTTTAATTCACAACCCTCATATGCTCTCTCCTTAAAAGCCTTGGAAAACTTCTTTTCTTCCTTTTCCTCAACTCTGATGAATTTCTTATCTCTGTCTCTTTCCCCACCCTTTTCCATCTCAGCATTTTAAAGTGTAGTTGGATCTAACATTGTTTTTCTCCAAGCAACAAAGGTTCTTTCCTGTAAGAAG
The DNA here is from genome assembly GCA_963574575.1 of Galagoides demidoff. Lineage (NCBI taxonomy): Eukaryota > Metazoa > Chordata > Mammalia > Primates > Galagidae > Galagoides > Galagoides demidoff. The sequence continues at coordinate 35,129 of CAUYQV010004785.1, forward strand.
GTGAAAGGGATGCAGATGAAATAGTGATTGGGCTGCAAGTAATAGGTTAGTCTTTAGAGGGTTTAGAGAAAATGACTTCATTTATTTATTCATATATATGAATAAATGCCCCACCCCAAAATTGTTGAATCCTGTACCTTAAAGCACTTTAAAAATAAAAAAAATCAAAGAAAGCTAATTTTCATGGAAGGAAATCTTGTCTTTCTAAGTAGAACATATTGATAAATTCAAAACATCATAATGTATGACCAGTGCCCTATGTAGAAATCCAGTGGTCCAGTGATACCCTTTTGAGGCTATTTAATATAAAAGGAGTATTTAGTTCTTTGGTTACATACTGAAAACCGTATAGGTGGTAGCACACGATGTGCCTTTAGGAGAAATCTGTACCCTCTCATGATGTCTAGAGAAACAACATCAGTGCACTACTTGGCATCTATAATTAATATCAAACTGAGAAGCAGAGTTCATCACTGAGGTTGAAAACTTAACATTGAAGTATAATTTTCCACAAGTTAAACACATTGCTCTCATATAAATATAAATTGAACAATTATCAGAGATTGATTTAACATAGGGAAATAGAATGATGATAAAGCTGGTTCAAAGAAAATTGGAGAGACGAAGTATATATTGGTACTGAAAGAAATGTGGAATTAGATGGCTGGGATACACACAAAAGGGGCTCTTGCTCTAATGGACAATTAAAGACTAACCTTGGAGGTTATCATTTTACCAAATAAGTTTTATTTGCATTTCCAGTGGACAAAAACTATTTGTTTTATTTATTATTTACTTTATTATTATTTATTACTCCCAATCTTCTACAAGCCAATGTTCACCTTTACAGAAATAGAAAATATCTAAACAAAAGGAAAATAGGAAAGCACATACCCAGAAGATGATAAAATCTCCCCAAGCTGAGCCTGTGCAGTAAACTCCAGCATGGCGCTGAAAGAACAGGCAGTCTTTCTTTTACCTGTTTCGGAGTTTTTGATACTAATATTTTTTTGTGTGTGGCTATTCTTCCAGAATCTAATTTTATTTGATTCGGATTGTTTTTCCAGCTGACATGAAATTTTTGGCAGCACACTTTAGTGGTTCAAGAACGTGGCTCTGGGATTCTGTGTGGAATCCCAGCTCTGCTAATTACTACAGCAAGTAGCCCATCCTGTTCCCCCTATTTGCCTCACCTATGAAATGTGCAGAAGGCTCTCTCAGGGATGCCGTGAGCCTTCACTGAGTTAATATGCGGGAAGGACTTCCAAATAATCCCTGCCATCAGAAGATGCTACAGTGTGACCCTGGAGTGGATGTGGGGAGAAAGTTCAGGCAGTGACCAGAGAGGTATCCAGAGTGTTGGGAATAAGCTGTTTACTGATCTGTGCGCTAGTTTCACAGATTGATTATTTCATTTGTGAAGATTCATCGAGCTACGTGCTGAAGACATTTGTACTTTCTCTATCTGTATCACATTTCCAGGAGGTTTCTTCATTTGTAATACTGCCTGGGAGTAAACATAATTCCTAGGAAAAGTCCAGACTTTGAAAAGCTGGAGAATTGGTGGGGTCCAAGCCAGATCTCCAAGGGGTAAAGGGCTTCCTAAGTTGTCTGGGTTACGGGTAGAATAAAAAAAAGATCACAATAGGGTTGATACTAATTTTCTTAACATTAGTCATGAAAACAAAAGAAATTGACTAAATCTTTCATCATCAGAAAACCAACCTTAAAATATGACAATCTTATATTATTATTAAAAAATGTATCGTTATCAAAATAAATCACCACTATTTAAATATCGACAAAATAGCTATCATTTACTGAGCACTGTCTTTGTGTCATATATGTTTCTATACATACATACATATTTATATACATATATGATTATATATAAAACATTGGTATAGTTATGACCATTTTACAGGTGACAAAAACAGCAGTCACAGACCTTAGCCTGTCCATAGTTGTCCAAGTGTACATCATACACGTCACAAGTAATCCAGGAAAATTACCCAGCAAATGAAGGAGACAGAATTCTTACAATCCTAATCAGGTAATAGAGTCAGAGAGAAAATTTCACCTAAATCTCAAAATACAATAGGGAAAAGATGACATTATCAGAGACTAAAAACATCATAAAAAGTGACGAAAATGGACTTTATCCATTTCCCTCACAGAAGAACACGTTTTTGCTTGTGAGGTTCTCTTGCCAAATAATAATAATTATTATTATTATTAAAGCTGACTTTAATCAAAAGATTCAGATCTCCCCTGGATCTGATCAGTCCCTTATCTATAAAGCTGTTAATTTAAGAAAGATACAACAGACAGAAAAATATATTCAATGACACCACTGGCATGCAATTAGCTAGATCTAAGTGGAGAGAGTAGATAATGAATCCTTAAATCTAAGTAAAGGGAACTGCAGAACAAATAACCCAGTTTGTTCAATAAATAAACAACAACGGGGGTGGGGTGGGGTGTAGCAGGGGCAAAGGAAGAGTACAAGAGAGAGAAAAAGAGACAGCCCTGAGGAAAACCTATACCTTAAAAAGAACACAAGATATCTTGATCCAAACTTTATAAAAAATTATAAGACAATAAAAAGAAGAATAACTATTTGATGATATCAAGTAAAATAAAATTAATATTAATTCTTTCTATATGGCTAGGTTGTTTAAGTATTATATATTTTAGAAACATATATGAAGATATTTATAGTCATGTGTGATAAACTGAGACTTACTTCAAAATAATTCAGAGGTTGGGCAAACATGGGAGATTGCACACACAAAACCAGTTAGGCCAGCGGTTCTCAACTTGTGGGTCACGACCCCTTTTTGACAATGAAAATACATTGCATCATTAGGAAGGTTGAGAACCACTGAGTTAGGCCATGAGATGATAGGTGTTGAAGTCAGGTAATGGGTACGTGAGAGGTCATCATCCTATTATTTCTACTTTGTATATGCTTGGCATTTTCTATGGTAAAAATAGTAGGAAAAAACTCATGAGGTTGTATGCAGATAACTTAAATAAAATCACAGAACAATCTTTATAAATCTTTTCATACATATTTCTCCAAGAGAAGGAGCTAGTAGGCATTACTACTCAGCTATAAAGAGAACGTGTTAACTCAACGTTTGAACTTAATCTTGCTGTACCCATTCTTTGTCCCAGGTGACTATTGCTGTTAATTCTCACTGTTACTAAAACAGTCCCCAAATTATTTCAAGCCCAAGATTAATTAGGTCATTAATCAATATAGCATCAGAAAATAGGGAGAAGGGTGTTACACATTTTCCTAGAAATCATGCATTACTTTTTGTTAAAATGATGTCTGTTAAGTGATGTAAAAAGCCAATTTAAAAATCTCACTGATTGCCTTTGCTCTGTAAGAACTAACCTCACTAGTTATTTGAAAACTTATACTAAATATTAATTAAGTCTTCACATGACCCCTTTGAAAAACAGGGAAGGTGAGTTAAGTCTCATAAAGTGATCAGGAAATTAAGCGAATACTAAAAAGTAACTGCACACGATAATTTTGAGCCCTTTCTTCTCTCAACTCCTAAATCATCTGGATTTCATTCTCCTTGGCCTGTTATTCTCTAAGGTTGGAATTTCAGTAGAAAACAAACATAATTCTTTAAAGAAAAGCATGTACATATTTTTAAATATCACACTTATAAAAAAGATAGATGAGAATAAGGAAAGATATGCAAGAGAAAAGGTGATTGAAGATACCAGGAGAAACAAAGGAACTTTAGAGACTGATTTATAAATTTCTTATCTGATCAAACTAACAGTCTTTCAGCAGACTCAGATTGGTGTAATTTATCTTGGTTTTAGTAAACATGCTGATCCTGCTTCCTGTAACACATTTATCCCCAGAAGAAAAATATAATTGTTATCAGCATGAATGCCTTTGGCTGCAAGTAACAGCCCAAGTCAGCTAGTTTAAACAGTAAACAAAATGTGTTATCTCAAAGACCAAGGAATCTTGAGATAAGGTGGCTCAGACAATTTTCATATTTCCTCTCTGCCATCTTCAGTGAGTTAGTTTTGCCCATGGTTGCCATAGTTTCTGGCATCTTAACACACCATAATATCTAGTGGCAGAAGAGGTACTGTTTTGGGGTGGCACTGTGGCTTAGTGAGTAGGGTGCCAGTCCCATATACTGAGGGTGGTGGGTTCAAACCTAGCCCTGGCCAAACTGCAACAAAAAAAGAGATACTGTTTCTTCCCTGGTAATTCATTAGAAAGAGACAGAAATTTTTCCTATGAGGTCCCCAGCATTTCTCTCCATTATCTCATTGTGAAGAACTCTATCAAAACTCTACCCACCCCACCCCACCCCCCCAGCTCAGTGTCTGTGGCTCAATCTGCTAAGGCACCAGCCACATACACCTAAGGTGGCGGGTTCGAATCCCCAGCCCGGCCTGCCAAACAACAATGATGGCTGCAACCAAAAAATGGCCAGGCATTGTGGCGGGCGCCTGTGGTCCCAGCTACTTGGGAGGCGGAGGCAGGAGACTCGCTTGAGCCCAGGAGTTGGAGGTTGTTATGAGCTGTGATGCCATGGCACTCTACCCAGGGGGATAGCTTGAG
>CAUYQV010004786.1:0-11163 GCA_963574575.1 Galagoides demidoff
GTACTATTTTCTTGAAGCATCCTGACAAATGCAATACAGACGCCATACTGATTTTAAAAACTGTAGTAGGAAGGCTATGATAACCAGTTTGATGTAAGCTTTTCACATTGTATATAAAATCAGCACATTGTGCCCCATAAACACATTAATGTACACAGTTATGATTGAATAAGGAATTAAAAAAAATAAAGAAAGGCGGACCAGGCCTTGGCATCAGTGCATGTTTCCCGGGGGGAGAACTGCAAAGGTGATGTAGTGACATTCAGCAATATTCACAACTACAGCAATGTTTTAAAGATGAGCTTGCAGATTTAATTATCTGTAATAATTATTTAATTATCAGACCTCCTATGCAAGTGGAACGGTAGGGAAGATATATTCTAGGCAAAGGGAGAGCGCGGACATGAATGATACAAGACAGATCTGGGGCATGGCAGTCATCTGCCAGGGCTGAAGCTTGGAGCCCGCAGAGGTCCTGAGGAGGAGAAAATTACTGGTGGGAGGGTTTGTTGATTGAGGAAAGCCTGTCGGTTACACTGAGCTGAGAATGTCGAAAATGGGTTCACTCGAAGTTTTGTTTGTTCTTTGTTTTTCATCTCAATCTTCTACATTGTCCTTAATCTCTGGGAAATCCACGACTCCTGGATTGGACAATGACCTTGAGCCGTGCAATCAGAACAAAATTGAGTACTTGAGTGATGGGTCAGATTCTGGAAAGCCAAACTGCTCACAGCGTGAGTAGTGTGAGTTCCCTGCAGGTGGGAAAAGTGAATTTACTACCATCTTATTGTGGCTGAAAGAGGGGGACAGGGGATCCTGAAAAATCTCAAGGAAATAAAAGTAAACAGAAATGAATTGTGTGATATTCATTATTCTCAGTTGAACTTATTAAAAATGGCACTGTGTCGTCATTGTTATCTTATTATGAACAAAAAATTTTGTGAGCGCTTTTGGGCCATCGTTCCTTACTTTAGTAAGTCATTTACTTGTTAGAACTTAAGTTCTTCAATTATAAATTTTCTTGCCAAGTGCATTTACAAGAAAACCATGCCAGTGCATTGATGGGAAGCCCTTTAAAAAATTCATTGTTTAGGAAAATGTGGCAGTGAAAATAATTTTGAAAGTATAGATATGTGTTACTTATTTACATAGGAGGGTGCGTTTGGAAGGCCACATGCTGTCCCAGACAGCTCTAACACTTTGAAAGGACTTACTTTGGAAGAAAAAAATTCACACATCAAGGAGTACATTTTCTGCGGTTTTCCTTTAAGACAGGAAGGAATTTTTCAAGGTTTTGCCACGCTTTTATTTGATTTAATTTCACGGTCACTGAGGCCCATTTCCATCACAGTCACCCACACCTTGAACTTGCTGTGATTCTCCTCCTTTAAGGAGCCCAGATGATGTGCAGTAGGATTCTTGGCTTCTAAGCCCCATGTCTTGGAAACAGACCTCACTGCATCAGTGAGGATTCTGGGGCATTCTTCTTACTGATCCCACTAAGCCTTTGAAAATATACTGTGACCACTAGGATTTTTCAGCCTTAGTCTGGATCCTGCATAAAAGGAACCAGTTCCTTTCAAGGACCCGATAGACTTGGAAGACTTGGAAGATTCCGACGCCCTGGGGCACAGCGGTTAGTTACACCACATTAGCCCCAGAGCAGGGTTCCCTTTCCCCTTTCCCCCTTCCCTGCAGGAAGCCTCTGCACCTTCCCATCCAGCCTGGGGCTGAGGCTGCCTGGGCCTGGGAAAGGAGCCCAGTGCCACCTGAGGACCTTCCCGGGAGGCAGTGGACCCACACCCACCCTCACCCTCCACTGCAGGGGCTGCATCTTTATTTCTAGTCTGTTTCTTTATGCTTGTTCTAACTTCAACACTTAGGTGGATTCCCAGGATGGAAAAGGTGATGTTTGCTGGAGCGATGGGACTGACAGCAACTGGTGGGCTCCCAGCCAGTGGTGGGAAACACAGGACCCAGCTGGAATTCTGGCCGCGCCATTTGTAAGCAGTGTGCCTGGGGAACGCACAGGTCCCCGTGGTGCCTCAGGGCCACCACCTGTGTTGTTGGGGAAGGATCCTTTCCTCAGAGAGCCATTAGCAGGATGAAATGACATGAGACAGAGTGAAACTAAGGTAATGTAAGTGGAAAGGCCTCGTCCAAGGTCTGGTGCATGGTAGGTACCCAACCAGAGTCACAGCTTTGGGCAACAGTCTTTCTCAGCTCTTCTCTGTGTAACCTTGGGTCCAGTTTTGGCCTTAACAGCTATTATAAGTCCGTGTTCAAAACAGCCCCTCCCTCCAGCGAAGGCCAGCTCTGCCCGTGAGTCCTGTCTGAGACGGTCACAGGGGACCAGCTTGGGCCTGTGCCCCGGGGAGGAGGGTTCTGTAATTTGTGGTCATCACCATCCTTTGTTGTCAGCCTCAGCCTGAGCTGAGTGTCACACTTTTGCCCCTCACTTTATATCTGAGTTCACCTGGCCCTGCCCACATCCTCCTCTGTTAACTGAGTACAGTGGACTAAAGCCGGGCAGTGAGAGATTCAAAAAAAGAAACTAAACTAATAATTTCCCTCAGGTTGTGCATGCAGGAAGATTTCAAATCACACGAGAATCATTTGAGGGGGGAAAAAACCACTCATTTCTACTCCCCAACAAACACCAGCAGCTAAGGCTGTGCTGGTCTGTTTCTTACCCAATCTGTGTTTAGAGAAGTGCCTGTGACCCCAAGAGGTCAGGAATCTGCCGGGGGTAGAGGGACGTGGGCAGCTCTGGACTTGACTGGCCTGCTCTGCGGTGCGCTGGTGCTAGGAAGAGGCCGAGGCTTGGGGAACTTTACCGTGAGGCCGTATAGCACCCCGAGGACTCGAGGGAGGAAATCCTGTGTGCCCCAGTTCCCTTGCTCTTGGGCAATATATCCCAGAAAAACAGGGGTGGGCTCTCTGTTCTGCTTACTGCTGCTTTTCCGCTCTCTTTATTTCCCCTTAGCATCCTCTTCCCCTTCCTCTTTCCCGTACCTCCCCGCATTTTGAAAGTGTCAACTCAGAGACATTAACTGTCTTCATTGCTTGGGAACTGTAACCTGGACCAGGTCACTGAACTCTGCTGAATCTTTTTTTTTTTTTTTTAAACATCTTGGAAAGACGTTTAAATCAAAGATGGGAAATCTTTGCTCAGCTCAGTTTATAGAATCACTCTTTAACTTCTCTGCCTAAACTCCGCCAGTGGCCTGGGCCCTCACCCGGGGCCTCCTCCCTTGCTCCATCCCTGTAGCCATGCTCTCTCCTTTGCTGGTTGCAGGGTGGCAGACGTGCTCTCAGGTAGGGCTTTTTACTGCTCCCTCTTTCAGCACCTGGAAGATTGTCCACTCAGATATTCACCAAGCTGATGCTTGGAGGGGTGAATGGGAAGCAGCCAGAGCCAGAGGTGGGACCAGGTGGGGTGACGTGGCCAGTGCAGGGAGATGCTCCAAGGTGGGGGGCGGTGAGGACCCAAGGTGGCAGGAACTGAAATCTGGTCATGGAGGGGAGAATATGAATAAGGTGCAGAGTAGTGTGAGATGAAACCAAGAAGTGGGCTGAGGCCAGATCACAGGGCCCCTTGGAAGCGTCAGAGAAGACTTTTAATAAAAATTTGAGGGTGGGAGAAAGCAATTTGGTTTTTAAGCAGGAAGGTGGCAGGATTGAGTGTCCTTTTTGAAAAGATCACTTTGGGTATTGGATGGTTGATAGACTGCAGCGCACGTGTGTGTGTGTGTGTGTGTGTGTGCATTTTGGGGGGACTATGGTGAAAGTGGGGGTCCAGATGGAAAATAATAGTGCTGGGACTTGGGGGGTGGCGATGGAGAGAAGCGGATGAAAGTGAGACTTATTTGGGAGGTGCCATCCACAGGCTTTGGTGACAGATTGGCTGTGGGGGTGAGGAAGAGGGAGGCAGCAAGAATAACTCCCGGGGTTTTGGACCAAGTGATGTGTGGGCTGCAGGTGCCGTCTGCCGAGATGGGGAAGACCGGAGCAGGAGGAATGAGGAAGGAGCTCCTGGTCAGAGGCAGCCTGGCTCTCGGCTGAGCGTTGGCGACATTTCCTCTGGTGGTTAGACACCCACGTGTCTTGAACACATTGAACATGCAATTTGTTGCAGCCCATGTTAAGATTCCTTTCCTACGGGGGAAAGGTAAGGACAGAGCTCTATTTGCTCTCTTTCTCAGCAGACAATTTGGTTCTAGCAAATTCTCTCAAAGGGAGAACACAACCTCAGCCACGAGCCGTGCCATGCTGGGATCACGGTGTTAAGGAGCAGCAATGGCTCCTGGAGGGGTAGTCGAGGAAAGGGCAGGGTGCCTCTCATTGGGAGGCTCCAGAAGGCACCATCAGGTGGGGAAGTGGACTAGATGCCTTTGTGGTCCTGCCAACCTTGGGGTTCTATGATTCAACAGCGCAGCCAATGAAAATGTGCTATTGAAAGAAAACCAGAGGTGGGAAGGATGGATGAAAGGATGTGGCCCCTTGATGCAGCAAGTTACTAAGTGTCCTCGGAGTGAGAATTTACTCCCTCGGTGCAGCCTATACCTTTGAACCATCCCAGGAGGTTCATTGCTTTTCCCCTCAGTATCAAAAGGCACAAATGTCAAGGTTAAAATTCTGTGGTAGCATAATATTTCTGGAATATACATTCAGGGTGAGAGCAGGGAAGAACATAAAGTTTATTGCTTTCTGCACTTAAAAAGTATGAGTTGTAGATCAGACAGAGTGAAGCTTGAATACCACTCTGTCACGTACCAGCTGTGTAACCATGAACAAATTACTTAGCCTGTCTGTGTTTTACTTCTTCAAATGGAAAATACAGCAATTTACAGCTCCTGCTCCCAAGGATTGCTGTGAGAACCCACTGAGATCCTAGATCTGGTGTGGAGTGAGCGGCCAGTCAATGTTGGCCACTATTAGTTGTCATATACACATTTGAAAACATAAAAGCTAAAAGGGGTATATGCATCACTTAAAGAGAATTCCATTTTTTAGACTTTCAGATGCATTTGTTGTTCTGTAGCTTGTGTTACATAATTGTTATTACACTGAATTTTGTGACTTGCTGTGACAGTTAGCTCAGGCTGCTATAAGAAAACACTACAAAATGACATGAAGGCTATGTTAACCAGTTTGATGGAAGTGTTTCGGATTGTGTGTGAAAACCCCACACTGTACCCTAGAAGTGCATTATTGTACATAGTTACCATTCAATAAAAAAAAAAAAAGAAAACACTACAGACTAAAACAATAGGAATTTATTTCTCACAGTTCTGGAGGATGGGAAGTCCGAGATCAAGGAGCCTGCACATCTGACGGCTGTTGAAGGATCGTTTCTTGGTTCATAGACAGTAGCTTCTCACTGAGTCCTACATAGGACCTTTCCTCAGCATGTCCCTATGGAGAGATCTCTCTCTCTCTCTTGATTTTCTTAGAAGGGTGGTCACCGATCCTGTCGCAAAGGTCTTACTTTTATGACCTAATAAAAACCTAGTCATCTTCCAAAGGCCTTACCTCGTAATAACCCCACAACCCTTGCACTCAGGGTTAGGGCTTCAGCACATGAATGTTGAGGGCATTCAAACAGTCAGTCCATAGCCCCTGTTTTTTGTCTTTTAATGTTATTTGTCTATTAATATTATCAACATTCTCCTTATTTTTTGCCATCATTTCCCCTGTAAAGGTCTTATATTTTAAATATAACTTTATTTTATTTATTTATTTATTTTGAGACAGAGTCTCACTATGTTGCCCTTGGTAGAGTCCTGTGGCATCACAGTTCACGGCAACCTCAAACTCTTGGGCTTAAGCGATTTTTTTGCCTCTGCCTCCCAAGTAGCTGGGACTACAGGTGCCTGCCACAACACCCAGCTATTTTTTTGTTGTAGTTGTCATTGTTGTTTAGCAGGCTGGGGCTGGGTTTGAACCCATCAGCCCTGGTGCATGTGGCTAGCGCTGTAACCACTGTGCTACAGGTGCCAACCATAACTTTATAAAGATACAATTCAGATACCATAAAATTCATACTTTATGATATATAATTCAGATTTTATCATATTTATAGAGTGTATAACCAACACCACTATCTAATTTTTTTTTTTTTTGAGACAGAGCCTCAAGCTGTCCCCCTGGGTAGAGTGCCATGGCATCACAGCTCACAGCAACCTTCAACTCCTGGGCTCAAGTGAGTCTCCTGCCTCAGCCTCCCAAGTAGCTGGGACCACAGGCGCCCACCACAACGCCTGGCTATTTTTTGGTTGCAGCCATCATTGTTGTTTGGTGGGCCCGGGCTGGATTTGAACCCACCACCTTAGGTGTATGTGGCTGGTGCCTTAGCTGCTTGAGCCACAGGTGCCGAGCCACTTCTGTTTCTTTATATGAACTTTCCATATTCTGACTAGTTCATGTAAATTGGATTATACAACACGCTGTCCTGTGCGTAACTTCTTTCACATAGCATAACGTTTTCAGGGTTTTCTCATGTTGTAGCATGTCGTATCCTTTCATTGCCAAATAATATTCAATTTTATTACATTTTGTTTATCTATTCTTCAGTTGACTGACTGGGCTCTTCCATTTTTTGGCTATCATGAAGAATGCTATGAATATTTGTGTAAATGTTTCTCCCTATTATTTTACATACTTATGGACCGCACAAACTGGAATTTGCCTAATGTCTCCTGTACAGTTGAACATTGATGCTATTTCTAGTGTTTTTTTCTCCCCTATCCTCCATACTGCTTTGGTGAACATTTAAGTCGACTTTAAAGGTTATCCCCCTGTGGTTAGATTTGCATGTGTGATGTTCTTGTGGTTAATGTAATGATACCCATTTTATATGCTTTATCTTGGAAGCTGATCTTGCTCAGAGCATTCAACTTTTCTGCTGGGCAACCATCCTAGTTCTTGATGGTCAATCCTAGAGCTCCTTGCAAAAGTGATTTTGCATCTTATAAGCTGGACTTGACCTGGCTCAGCCACGGTTACCCATCCATGTTTGTTATTCAAGCATAGCCAGTTACACGCTCCATCCTCTTGGTCACAGCAACCCGGACCAGGCTAAGGAGAGACCTTCTCCAGGACTTTTTCAATTTTCTCTGGGAAAGGAAACCCTGGGTCTCTGGTCATGTGGTTGCCATTCCACAGAGAACTGAGATGAGAGACAGTCTCTAGGTCCAGCTGTCGCTATCATCAGATGGACCCTTAGCCTTTCTGCAGTTTGGCCAAAAATCACCACTGCTAGCTTTTGGTTTAATCCACTTCAAGTAGGATTTCTGAACAGAATCCTGACTTATGCTTTTACCCAAAGGGCTGATAACAGCCTCATTTTTCAGTAGCATTCAGTTGAAATGTCAAAAGACCATGCCTGCCCTCAGCAGCAAAGTGTCAGATGTGGAATTGCTCTTTCTACAGATGTTTTCTTGTGTGACGGGGTAGAGAGAAGACAGAATTGGACCCATACACAGCCGTCCTTGCATCTTGTTTCTCCTGCTTACTGACTGTGGAAACTTAGGCAGTTTATTTAACCTCTATAGGCCTCATTCTTTTCTGTAAAACAGAGATAATAGGCTTCTTCACAGGGTTGTTTCAGAGATTAACTAAGATAATGTATATCTCAATAACAAATAGATTTTACTAGAGATTTACTCATTTCCAATTATATGCTCAGGGTGTAGCATAAGCCCTGGCTCAGAGGAGGCTCCCAAAGAAGACTCATTGAATAGGGCTGGGTGCAGACTCATACCTGTAACCCTAGAATTCTTGGGAGTCTAAGCTGGGAGGATTGCTTGAACTAAGGAGTTTGAGACCAGTCTGAGCAAGAGTGAGACCCTGTAGCTACTAAAAATGGAAAAAATGAGCCAGGTCTGGTGGCAAGTGCCTATAGCCCCAGCTGCTCGGGAGGCTGAGGCAGAAGGTTCACTTGAGCCCAGGAGTTTGAGTTTGCTGTGAGCTATGATGACACTCTGGCACTCTAGCCTGAGGTGGCAGAGTGAGACTCTGTAGTTTAAAAAAAAAAAAAAAAAAGATAGGCAAAAGACCAAAAAGCCATATTTGTAATCTTTTTTTTTTTTGCGATGGAGCCTCAAGCTATCCCCCTGGGTAGAGTGCCATGGTATCATAGCTCATAGCAACCTCCAACTCCTGGGTTCAAGCGAGTCTCCTGCCTCAGCCTCCCAAGTAGCTGGGACCACAGGCGCCGCCACAACACCCGGCCATTTTTTGGTTGCAGCCATCATTGTTGTTTGGCAGGCCCAGGCTGGGGATTCGAACCCGCCACCTTAGGTGTATGTGGCTGGCGCCTTAGCCGATTGAGCCACAGGCGCCGAGCCCATATTTGTAATCTTAACAGAATTTCCATCTCCTTCTTTGTCCTGAGCCGAAAGAATGATTGGATACAGTAAAACAGCACTAACTGAAAAAATAATAAAGGCCCGACAGAATTCAATAAAGCAGGTGCGCGTGGTTGGCCTTTTGGTGACTGAGGAAATTAGACGTTGTGTTTGAGCCTCACACAGGATATGATGGCAGCCTCTGGGGCTTTGTTTACCAATTTGGCATTCATGGAAAGTTTTTGTCTCGCTCTTTGCAAGAAGTAATGTAAGCAATTCCTCAAAAGCGTCAAGAGAAAACCAGCAGACTCACTAACCATGACTACACCTGCTTTAGCTCATTTGTAACTTTGGGGAAATTAAACACATTATTAGCAATATGGGCAAGAGTGGCATAGAAACAAGAACAGGGGACAAGTTAGGAATTTAGGGTCACGTTACCGTCAGCCTAATGCCCGACCCTTCACTCTGCCGGACGTCACAGTTGTGCAGGAGCTTGAGGTCTGAAGTGCCAGTCCCAATATTGCCTGCTGTTGGTTCTGAGCCAGGTAAGGCAAAGAGAAAGAGGTCAAAATGTCACATCAGGACTGGAGAAAGTGGCCTAGACCTAAAGTAAAACTGGCTTTTTCTTTTTGTATCTTTTTTGTTTTTTTTTTTTTGGCCTGGGGCTGGATTTGAACCTGCCACCTCTGGTATATGGGGCCAGTGCCCTATTCCTTTGAGCCTCAGGCAGGTGCCGCCCCAAACTGGCTTTTTCATACTTATCCATCCAGTCACAAGCAGGGTCAACCACATAATCAGTCCTCCCCCAAGAAAAAGCTACTCTCCTCACAGAGAAGAAGGAAAGAAGGCTCATAGGTCACAACGTAGGAAGGAAGGGAGGGCCGTGTGGGGACCGTGGTCTTGACTACTTAACCCTGGCCAATGCAGGATGGTAAACGAATGGAGGTTAAACTATTGCCAAGACACTAATCACTGATAAGTTGGTAAGGGACAGAAAAAACAAATCTTACTCACGGTTCTGTTTAGCTGGGTGGTTCTCATGCACATGGTTACAGTCAGAGATGGTGACTGGTGCTGGAATCTTCTGGAGACTTCTTCACTCATGTCTGCCACCGAGGCTGGGATGCCTGGTATATCTGGGGACTGACTGGGCATTTCTTCTCTCATTGGCTTCTCTATGTTTCCAGTTTGGGCCTCCTGACAGCAGGGAGGACTTGAACTTGAAGTACTCGTAGTTTTCTTATGTGAGATCTGGCTTTCCTTATAGTCAATTTTCCAAGAGGCCTAGTTGAAACCTGCAAGGTTTCTTATGACCTATCTTTGTAAGTCCCAGAATATGACTTCTGGTACATTCTACTAGTCTAGTGATTCACTAACACCAGCTCAGATTCAAGATGAGGAGAATTATACTCTATCTCTCAATGATTACAGGCACGAGCCACCATGCTTGGCCATTTATAGCCATCTTTAATTTAGTATATAGCAGTTCCCTCATGAGGACAGAGGATAGCAGATAACAATTATTGGAATACTGTATGTCAGGGATATATTGCCAATATCATGTTAATTCAAGAACCCAGAAAAAGGTTAAGTATTATTATTCTCATTATAAGTGAGGATCTGAGACCCAGAGATTGTAACTTGCTAGTCCAAATGTGGTAGAGTAAAAAAATGAACTCCTGTCATGTCTGATTCCTAAGTCTTTGATTTTTGTTTCCTTTATCTATTATAGATGTCTCATTTTATAGAAGAGAAAATTGTGGCTCCTTAAATGCCTGTGAACTGATGGACTCTGAAAATAATAACTTTTAGCCGGGTGTGATGGCTCATGCCTGTAATCCTAGCACTTTGGGAGGCCAAGCAGTTGGATTGATTGAGCTCAGGAGTTCGAGACCAGTCTGAGCAAGAGTGAGAGCTCATCTCTACTAAAAATAGAAAACTAGCGGGCATTGTGGCAGGTGCCTGTAGTCCCAGCTACTTGGGAGGCTGAGGTAAGAGGATCACTTGAGCCTAAGAGTTTGAGATTGTTGTGAACTATGATGCCATGGCACTCTACCGAGGGCAATAGAGTGAGACTCTGTCTCAAAAAAAAAAAAAAAGAAAGAAAGAAAATAATAACTTTTTTCACAATTTCACTGTTTGAAGTTTTGCACAAAAACTTGGTATTTGGCGGTAAACCCATCCTCTGCCTTGTGCAATTCCCGGTCTGGTGGGAGAGGCTGTTTTATTTTTTTTTTTTTTTGAGACGGAGCCTCAAGTTATCCCTCTGGGTAGAGTGCCATGGCATCACAGCTCATAGCAACCTCCAACTCCTGGGCTCAAGCGAGTCTCCTGCCTCTGCCTCCCAAGTAGCTGGGACCACAGGTGCCCGCCACAACGCCTGGCCATTTTTTGGTTGCAGCCATCATCGTTGTTTGGCGGGCCCGGGCTGGGGATTCGAACCCGCCACCTTGGGTGTACGTGGCTGGCGCCTTAGCCGATTGAGCCACAGGCGCCGAGCCAACATAGCCTTCAATGCATTTTCTTAGTTACTGTGTTAAGACATTTATATTCCACACTTAGTAAATTTCACATGTACCCTTGTAAGATGCAATGTAGGTGTGGTCCCTCCAATCATCCTCCCTCCACCCATTCTACCCACCTCACCTCTGCTCCCTCTCCTCTTCCCCCTTCTTCTTGGGCTATACTTGAGTTATAGCTTTCCTATGAAAGCTATAAATTGGTTTCATAGTAGAGCTGAGTACATTGGATACTTTTTCTTCCATTCTTGAGATACTTTGCTAAGAAGAATATGTTCCATCTCCATCAA
>CAUYQV010004787.1:0-57638 GCA_963574575.1 Galagoides demidoff
GATATTGGTCTATAATTTTCTTTCCTTGTTGGGTCTTTACCTGGTTTGGGGATCAAGGTGATGTTTGCTTCATAGAATGTGTTGGGTAATATTCCGTCTTTTTCTATATTTTGGAAAAGGTTAAATAATATAGGTATTAGCTCTTCTTTAAAAGTTTGGTAGAATTCTGACATGAAGCCATCTGGTCCTGGGCTTTTCTTTTTGGGGAGATTTTGTATAGTTGATGCTATTTCAGAGCTTGATATGGGCCTGTTCAACATTTCCACTTTGGTTCTCACTAAGTCTTGGAAGGTGGCATGCTTCCAAGTATTGGTCGATTTCCTTCAGATTTTCATATTTCTGAGAATAAAGTTTCTTGTAGTATTCATGGAGGATTTCTTGAATTTCTGAGGGGTCTGTTGTGATTTCGTCTTTACCATTTCTAATTGAAGATATTAGAGATTTAAGTCGTTTTTTTTCTTGGTTAGGTTGGCCAAAGGTTTATCTATTTTATTTACCTTTTCAAAAAACCAACTTTTTTATTTGTTAATCTGATGTATAATCCTTTTGTTTTCAATTTCATTTAATTCTGCTCTAAATTTGGTTATTTCTTTTCTTCTGCTTGGTTTTGGATTGGAGTGTTCTTCCTTTTTCCAGTTCCTTGAGGTGTCCCATTAAGTTATTAACTTCTTCTCCTTCCATTTTCTTGAGGAAGGCTTACAGTGCGATAAATTTCTCTCTCAGGACTGCCTTTGCAGTATCCCAGAGGTTCTGATAACTCGACTCTTCATTGTTGTTTAGTTCCAAGAATTTGGTAATTTCTTTCCTGATCTCGTGTTTGACCCAATTGTCATTGAGCATAAGGTTATTTAGCTTCCATGATTTTGCTTGAGTCTGCAAGTTCCTGTTGTTTTTGAGTTCAACGTTTATTCTGTGGTGGTCTGATAAGATGCAAGGGATAATTTCTATTCTTTTAAATTTGCTGAGGTTAGACTTGTGACCTAGGATGTGATCTATTTTGGAGTATGTTCTGCGGGCTGATGTATAAAATGTGCACTCAGTTTTATTAGGGTGAAATGTTCTATAGATGTCTGTTAAGTCCAGATGCTGAATGGTTAGATTTAAATCTAGAATTTCTTTGCTAAGCTTCTTGCTGGATGATCTGTCCAGCACTGCCAAAGGGGTATTAAAATCTCCAACTATGATTGAGCTGGGAGTAATCAAGTTGCTTATGTCCTTAGAGTGTCTATTAAAAATTGAAGTGCTTTCTGATCGGGTGCATAAATATTGATAATTGAAATCTCGTCGTATTGAGTACTACCCTTAACAAATATAAAGTAACCATCTTTGTCCTTGCTTACTTTGGTTGGTTTAAAACCTATTGTATCTGCAAATAAAATTGTAACACGTACTTTTTTCTGCTTTCCATTACCCTGGAAAATAGATGACCATCCCTTCACCCTGAGTCTATGCTTGTCTTTTAAAAGAAGGTGAGTTTCTTGGATGCAACAGATATCTGGCTTGAGTTTTTGTATCCAGTCAGCCAGCCTGTGCCTATTTAGAGGGCAATTTAAGCCATTTACATTGATTGAGACTATTGATAATCCTGGCATAATTTTGGGTATCGAGTTTTTTGAAGGTTCATTGGACATCTTTGATCCTTTTGTCACTGTGGCGATTGGAATTTGATCAAAATTTTCTGGGTGGGTTTATTTATGTGGTGGAGGACTGTGTTGGTCATTAAGGAGGACAGGTTTGAGGGTCTCCTGGAGGGCTGGTTTAGTAATGGCAAATTTCTTCAACATGTGAATATCATTAAAGTATTTAATTTCTCCATCATAAATGAAATTTGGTTTAGCTGGATAGAGGATTCTGGGTTGAAAGTTGTTTTGTTTTAGGAGGTTGAAGGTCAATGACCACCCTCTTCTAGCCTGAAAGGTTTTGGCAGAGAGATTTGCAGTCATTCTAATATTCTTCCCCTTGTAGGTTAATGTTTTCTTGCAACTAGCTGCTTTCAGGATTTTCTCTTTCATGTTAACTTTAGTGAAGTTGATTATGATATGCCTGGGTGATGTCTTGTTCTAGTTGAATAGTGCTGGGGTTCTGAAGCTGTGTGCTATCTGAATTTCAGGATCCCTTGGCATGTCTGGAAAGTTCTCTTTCATAATTTCATCAAGGAGTGCCTGTGTGTTTTGTGAAGCTACTTCGTCACCTTCAGGGATTCTTATGAGGCGAATATTAGTTTTCTTTGAATTATCCAAGATCTCTCTGAGTGAGAGATCTGTTTTTGTTCTCCATTTGTCATAATCTTTGGAAGTCTGGGTGCATTCAAAGTCTTTGTCTTCAGTGTCGGAGATCCTATCTTCTGCCTGGTCCATCCTCTGATAGAGGGATTCAACTGTGCTCTTCAAATCTGCAACCTCTTGTTTCAGTGTATCGTAATCCTTGATCATTTTATCTTTGAAATCATTGAATTCCTGGGACAACTTTTGAATGATTTGAAATTCTAGCTCCCTCTTTTCCTCTAACCTGTTGATCTTATTCACTATCCAGATTCTGAACTCAATTTCTGACATCTCAGACATCTGTTTATGTAATGGGTCTTCAATTGTGTCTGCTCCATCCTTCCTTGGGGGAGTTAATTTATTCTGGTTACTCTGATTGCCAGAGTTTTTCTGCTGATTTTGCCCAATGTTGAATTTGCACCTTTCAGAAACTGTCCCTAAAACCATTCTGGCAGTGGCTTCTTCTAGTTTTCTTCTAGGCACACCCTGGCAAGGCCCCAGGAGGCAGGGCCAGGAGGTGGGGTGATGCAGCCTGCCCCAGCAGGAGTCAGTGTCGATCTCAGGCCACCAAGGCCATGGGAGGTGAGTGCAACCCCTCCCAGTAGAAGTCAGTTGTCCTCACTGGCTGCCAAGGCCCCGGAGATGGGTGCATGGCTGGTGGGATGACATTTCTGCCTCTTTAAATGCTTGAGTTAGCTCAATGTCCTAATACTTCATCTCTGATATTTTTTTCTTCTCCACGGTCTAATCTGTTACTGAGAGTTTCTATTGCATCTTTAAATTTCATGAGTGACTCCTTCAATTTCTTAAATTCCTATATATCCTTTCTAATTTCATGATGTTTTTCTACATTTCTTGGGTCAATATTTGGATTTAATTTAGGTGTTTTTCCAATTTTCCTCAGGTTACCTTCAATTTCCTTCATTGATTTGGCCATCCATGCTCTAAATTCCGTTTCTGTCACTGTCATAATTTCTTTATAGTTGGATCTTCTGTCTGTTTTTAGTAATGTTGTACTACCTTGGTGGGGGTTGATCTGTTCTTGTGCTTCAGGTTATCAGAATTTTTTTGTTGGTTCCTCTTCATGTATGTTTTCCACTTGTTTACCTCCTTCCAATACTTTCTCCTTTTTTTTTTCTGCTTCTTCTTTCTCCTTAATTTTTCTTGTCTCTGTTCTTGGGTGTTCGAATGGCCTTCAGATACAGGCACAAAAAGGAAGATAAGTGAAAAGTCTATGAAGGGAGAAAAAAAAAAGAAAGGAAAAAAGACAAAGAAAAATATTTCAAAAGATAAAAGGAGTTCAAATTCCACTTGGTTCTACCATCCATAGGATGTAGAAAAAGATCCAAATGACGATGATAAAAGTGATACCAGTGAGACACAGAATAGGTTATTCCATGAGGAAGAATTACAGCTTGGAGGCACAAGCAAGATTTCCTCATGCTGGCTACTTTGCATGAGAATGAGAAAGTGGTGGATAGAAGTCAAAAAAGAGCAACTGATGACTTTCTGCAAGGTGAATTGGGAGTATTTATTAAAAATATTAATTTTGCCAAGTATACAAAAGCATTCTTAATAGAAGGTGAACAAACTGAAAAAGAAAAGTCTACCATAAAAGAAGCAAAGTATCTAATTGGAAGCAAAATGCAGTAGCAAGTCAAAGGATATAAATTAATAAGGTGAAATAAGAGTAGGCTGGGACCATGTACCAATGAAAACAATGCCAAACCAGAAGTAAAGAAGAACAAGGAAGAATCTTTGACTTTTTGCAGGGACAGACTTTATTACTAAAGCTTGGAGACAGACAGTATGACATGGAATATACTAATGAATATTCTTTGGAACCCCAGCTGCTAGACGTCATGCCTAAGTACAAAACTCTTTCTCAGAAGCTGTATAAGCCTGAAATCAACTTTTTCAAAAGTAATAGATATAATCAAAAAGGAACTTCTCCTATCTGTATGAAGGTTATTTTGTCATCAGGGACAGTTAGGGGGCAGCACAGCATCTATGATACTTCTTATTCAGGATGGTGCTGTTCACACACTGTAGGTTGTAGAAACTATTGTGAATTTTGTTAAACAGAAGGGTAGCAAACAGCAGTGCCTCATGGCTTTGGATACTTTCAAAGAGTTACTCATTACAGACCTTTTGCCAGATAACAGGAAGCTATAGATTTTCTCTTTTTTCTTTTTTTATTTAACAAATCAATAACTATGTTTTTGGACTTGTATCAAGAAAAAATATTGAATCCAAAATGCTAAGGGCCATTTTAATAGATGTGAATAGGAATAGTCTTATTCCCAGAGTGGTGATAGCAAAGTGACGGAGCAGGTTGACACTTTGCTTAAAGTGTTGTGTACTGTGAATTTTAAAACCAGTGTGCAGGTTCTTTTTTGTTATTTAACTTTTATAAAATCATAACTGTATACATTTATGTGGTACAATGTGATGATTTGATATACAATGGGGAAAGCTTAAATCAAACTGATTAACATAAACATCACCTCATTTATTTTTTGTGGTAAGACATTTACAATATACTCTTAATTGTTTTGAAATGTACCCTTTCCTTGTGCACATTAGGGGAGATTCCCATCAAATACCCTGCCTCAGCTTGCCCGGCCCCTTCCTCTCCCCTCTGTCCTCTACTCTCCTTCTTTTCTGGACTGTAGTTATGTTTTATCATACATGAGAATGTATAAGTGATTATATATTGGTTTGATAAGATTATTGAGTACATTGGATATGTTTTTCCCATTCTTGAAACACTTTAATAAGAAGAATACATTCCAGCTCCATCCAGATAAATATAGAAGATGTAAAATCTCCCTCTTTTTATGGCTGCATAGTATTTAATGGTATGCATATATAGCAATTTGTTAATCCATTCATGGGTTGATGGGCATTTGGGCTAATTCCATGACTTGGCAATTATGAACTGGGCTGCAATAAACATTCTGGTGCAAATGTCTTTTTTGTAAAATGACTTCTGTTCATCTGAATAGATACCTAGTAATGTAATAATTGCAAAGTCAAATGGTAAGTCAACTTCTAGTTACTTGAGAATTCTACGTACCTCTTTTCAAAAAGGCTGTATTAGTTTGTAATCCCACCAGCAGCGTAGAAGTGTTCTCTTCTCTCCACATCCATGTCAACATCTGCAGTTTTGAGATTTGGTGATGTAGGCTAATCTTCCTGGCATTAGGTGATATCTCAAAGTGGGTTT
The DNA here is from genome assembly GCA_963574575.1 of Galagoides demidoff. Classification (NCBI taxonomy): domain Eukaryota; kingdom Metazoa; phylum Chordata; class Mammalia; order Primates; family Galagidae; genus Galagoides; species Galagoides demidoff. Next base: position 5,494 of record CAUYQV010004787.1, read on the forward strand.
GGTTTGGTTTTCATTTCTCTCATTCATTTCTTTCATTTCTCAATTGCTCATTTCTGATGAGCAATTTTCAATGTGTTTGTTGGCCATTTGCCTGAAATCTTCAAAAAAGTTTCTATTAAAATCTCCTGTCCATCAAGAAATGGTGTTGTTTATTATTTTCTTATTGATTAATTTCAGTTTTCTGTAGATTTAGTTATCATATCTTTGTTGGAATTATAACCTGCAGAAATCTCCCATTCTGAAGGCTGACTATTTGCTTTATTTGCCGTGCCTTTCCCTGTGCTGAAACGTTTAAGCTTGGTAAGATCCAGTAAAATATTTCCTGAGTTGCTTCAATTGCCAGGGGTTCCTCCTCATAAAATATTTACCTCAGCCAATATTTTTTTACACTTTCCTCCAGCATTTCCATAGTGTCGTGTTTTAAATTTAAATCTTTTATCCAGTGAGAATCAATTTTTGTTAGTGGTGAGAGGTGTGGGTTCAGTTTCAATCTTGTACAAGTTATTAGCCAGTTCTTCTAGCACCATTTGTTGAATAGGGAATATTTCCCCCAATGTATGTTTTCATTAGGCTTATCAAAGATCAAATGCCAATATGCAGATGGGTTTACCTCTCTAGATTCTCTATTCTATTCCATATATCTACATCTCTATTTTTGTGCCAGTACCATACTGTTTTGATCACTATAGATTTGTAATATAACCTGAAGTCTGGTAGTGTGATGCCTCCAGATTTGTTTCTGTTTCTAAATAATGTATTGGCTAATCAAGATATTTTTCTGATTCCATATAAAACAAAGTACTTTTAAAAATTCTTTAAAGTATGACATTGGTTCTTTAATGGGAGATTACATTAAATCTGTAGATTGTTTTGGGTAGTATGGACTTTTTAACAATGGTGATTCTTTCCAGCCATGAGCATGGTATGTTTTTCCATTTGTTAACATCTTCAGCTATTTCTTTTCACAGGATTTCATAATTCTTATTATAGAGATCTTTCACATTCTTTCTTTAATAAATTCACAGGTATTTCATCTTCTTTGTCACTACTGTAAAAGGAATGGAGTCCTTTACTATATTTTTGGCTTGATTACTGTTGGATTATGTAAGCTACTGATTTGTAAGGATTGATTTTTGTAGCCTCAGACACTTCTATATTCCTTGATCACATCTACGAACTTTGTGGTTGAGTCCCTGGGAATTTCCAGGTATAATATAATGTCATCCATGAAAAGTGAGAGTTTGATCTCCTCTGACCCCATTTGAATCCCTTCAATCCTCCAGTCTTTCCTGATTATGATGGCTAGGACTTTCAGTACTATGTTGAATAGCAGTGGAGACAATGGGCATCCTTGTGGTGCCAGATATGAGTGGAAATGTGTTTTTAATTTTACTTCTTTCAGTATGAATTGGCTGTGGGTTTGCTGAATGAAGGTGGTCTCTATCAGTTTAAGAAATGTTATGTCTAAACCTATTAAGTGTTTTAATCATGAAAGGATGATGAGTATTATCAAAAGTTTTTTTTTTCTGCATCAATTAGAGAATCATATGGTCTTTTTTTTTTTTTTTTTGTGAGACGGAGCCTCGAGCTATCCCCCTGGGTACAGTGCCATGGCATCACAGCTCATAGCAACCTCCAACTCCTGGGCTCAAGAGAGTCTCTTGCCTCCACTTCCCAAGTAGCTAGGACCACAGGCACCCACCACAATGCCCGGCCATTTTTTGGTTGCAGTCATCATTGTTGTTTGGCAGGCCCGGGTTGGGGATTCGAACCCGCCACCTTAGGTGTATGTGGCTGGCACCTTAGCTGATTGAGTCACAGGCACCGAGCCTGGTCTTTTTAAAATTTTATTTAGGTGGTGTATTATATTTATAGATTTATATATGTTGAACTAACCCTGTGATACACTATGGGGCAAAACCAACTTGATGGTGTTGTGTAATTATTTGATGTGTCTTTGTATTCTGCTTTCTGAGATCTTATTGAATATTTTTGCATCGATATTCATTAATGATATTGGTCTATAGTTTTCTTTCTTTGTTGGGTCCTTTCCTGGTTTGGAGATCAAGGTGATATTTGCTATATAGAATGTGTTGGAGAGGATTCCTTCTTTTTCTATGTTTTGGAACAGGTTATATTATATAGGTAATAGTTCTTCTTTGAAATTTTGGTAGAATTCTGATGTGAAGCCATCTGCTCCAGATTTTTCTTTTTTGTGAAATTTTGTATAATTGATGCTATTTCAGTGTTTGAATAGGTCTTTCAAAACTTTCTAATTCTTTCTGGTTGACTCTAGGAAGGTGGCATATTTCCAGGTGTTGGTCCATTTCCTCCAGATTTTCATATTTCTGAGAATAGAGTTTTTCTATAGTAATCATTGAGGATTTTTTCAATTTCTGTCTTATCTGTTGTTATTTCTCTTTAATCATTTCTGGTTGAATTTATTAGAGATTTTACTTTTGTTTTTCTGGTTAGGCTAGCCAAAGGTTGATAAATTTTATTAATCTTTTCAAAGAACCAACTTTTTGATATTCTGAATGATTATTTGGTTTCAATTTCATTTAATTCTGCTCTAATTTTGATTATTTATTTTCTTCTTTTGTGTGTAGGGTTGGATTTTTCTTCCTTTTCCAGCTGCTTGAGATGACTAATTATGTTGTTGAATACTTCCCTTTCTGTTTTCTTGATTAAGGTTTCTAATGCTGTAAATTTCCCTCTTAAGACTGATTTTGGAGTATCCCACATGTTTTGATTGTTTGTGCCTTTATTATCATTTTGTTCCCCAAATCCAGTGATTTCCTTCTTAATCTCATCTTTGACCCAACTATCATTCTGTATAGGTTATTTAGCTTCCATGACTTTGTTTGAGTATGAAGACTCCTGTCGTTATTGAGTTCAACTTTTATTCTGTCATGGTCTGTGAAGATATGGGAATAATTTTTATTCTTTCAAATATGTTTAGGTTAGACTTGAGTCCTATGATATGATCAATTTTTGTAGATAATCCATAGGCTGAAGAGAAGAATGTGTAGTCAGTTTTATTTGGATAAAATGATCTGTACATGTCTGTTAAGTCCTTTGCTCTAGGGTCATGTTTAATTTCATTATTTATTTGTTTAGTTTCTTCTAAATCTATCTAGAACTGACAAAGAAGTGTTAAAATCTCCAACTTTTATGGTGCAGGAAGATATCAACTTTATACATTGAGGAGCATTCAGGAAGGATGCATAAATGTTAATTATTGAAATCTCTTCATGATGAGTGTTTCCCTTGACAAATTTGTAGTGTGCATCCTTATTTTTCCTTATTTTTGCTGGTTTAAATCCTTTTGTATCTGCATATAAAATTGCAATCCTTGCTATTTTTCTCATTTCCATTTACCTGTATTATAAATGTCCATCACTTCACCCTGAGTCCTTTTTTATCCTTTAAGGTAAGATGAGACTCTTGTATGCAACAGATAATTGGCCTGAGTTTTTGTATCCAGTCATCTAACCTATGCCTCTTTAGAGGACAATTTAAGCCATTCACATTAATTTAGAGAACTGATAGATATGGCAATGTTTTGGCCATCATGTTTTTCAATGGCTCAGTGAATATTTTCAATCTTTACACCATGGTGGAAGTTAGGTTTTGTTTGATAATTTCTGGGTGAGTTTACCATTGTAAACTGGTCATAATGACTGCTGGTCATTATGGAGGATGGGTCTGAGCATTTCCTGGAGAGCTGGTTTAGTTATGGCAAATTCCCTGAACATGTGGATATCGGTGAAGTCTTTGATTTCTCCATCACAAATGAAACTCAGTTTAGTTTAGCTGGATACAGGATCCTGAAAGTTTTTTATTTTTTTAGAAGATTGAAGGTCATTGACCATTTTCTTCTGGCTTATAAAGTTTCAGCTGAAAGATCTGTATTCATTCTAACATTTCCCCCTTTGTAGGTAATGCTTTTCTTACATCTGGCTGAAAGTATTCAGGACATTCTCCTTCATATTAACTTTGGCAGAGTTAATTATAATGTGTCTAGAAGATGTTTTATTTGGATTGAGTTGTGCTGGGGTTCTGAAACTAACTATTATCTTTATTTCACTCTCACAATGTTTTGTAAATTCTTCTCCATAGTATCTTGGAGTAAAGTGTCTGTCCCTTTAGGACCATTCTCTTCTCTCTCAAGAATCCCTGCAGGTTGGATGTTTCTTTTTTTTTTCTTTTTTTTTTTTTTTCAAATGATCCTACAATTCTGTCAGGGAAAATTCTGTTCTTGTTTTCCATTCTTTTGACTCTTTGAATGCTTTGGAAAGTTTAAAAGCCTTGTCTTCAATTTCTGACATCCTTTCTTCTGTGCGCTTAACTCCATTGCTGAGGGATTAAACTGTATTTTAAAGCTCCTTGAATAATTTTTTCACTTCCTTGAGCTCTGCTATATCTTTTCTCATTTTGTCCATATCTGTGGTGAATTTGTCTTTGAGTTCATTAATTCCTTGAGACAAATTTGAACTACTCTTTAGATGTCTATTTCCATCTTTTCTTCAATTCTACACATCTTATTTTCCTTATATAAGTGTATTCTGAATTCTCTACACCTTATATAGGTATATTCTGAATTCAATTTCTTACAATTCAGCCATTTGTCTATGAATAGCATCTTCTATTATATCTCCTTTGTCATTTCTTGGGGGAGTTAATCTACTCTGATTATTCATGTTGTCAGAGTTCTTCCACTGGTTCTCTCCCATCAGTATTTTCCACAGTTTGGCAATAAGGTGTGGTATATGTATATCATGTAATACTATTCATTCATAAAAGGTGGAATCTTTACATCTTTTTATACATCTGGATAGAGTTGAACCATGTTCTTCTTAGTAAAGTATCACAAGAATGGAAAAACAAGTATCCAATGTATGAAATATTGATAGTCAACTAATAGATTAACAACCACATGCCCACATGAGAGAAAAATACAATTTATGTCAGGGTGAGGGAGCAGAAACCAAAGTAGAATGACAATGGGAAAGGGAGATTGGTAAGCTCTCACATAATGTGCATAATGTAAGGGTATATAGCATAGGTTCTGGGTGAAGCCCTCAAGTCCAACTTGAACTTTACATAAGAACTGCACATAAAGTAACCTAATCATTTGTATCCTCATATTAATCTAAAATTTAAAAAGTATTATATAGGTAAAAGAAAAAATAACAGAGGACATTAACAAATAGAAGAACATAACATGCTCATCTCTGGAAAGAGTCAACATTATTAAAAATGTCTCTAATACCCAAATGATCTACAGACTCAATGCTAACATCATACTTTGAAGAAATTGAAACAAAATAGTTATTTTTTTCATATGGTACCAAACAAATAAACAACCCCATAAATAAAAAAATAATAATTAATGCAATTCTGTGATGTAAAATCATTCTGGAAGCATCATATTAATCAGAGATCAGATTTACTACAAGTCTGTTTTGATCAAAACAGCGTGGTATTGCTATAAAAATAGAGAAATAGATCTATGAAACAAAATTGAGAACCTAGAGGTGAAACAAGCCTGATTTTGCCATCTGATATTTGATTAACCAAACAGAAACATACACTGGGAATAAGAATCCCTATTTAATATTGGTAGTGGGTGAACTGTTTAGGCATGTGTAAAAGATAGACTGTACATGCACCTCTCACCACTTAAAAAAATTAACTCATGATGAATAAAATATTTAAATCTAACACACTAAATGATAAAAAAAATCTAGAAGAATGTGTGGTTGAAACTCTTTAAAAAATTGGCTTTGGGAAATAATTTATTATGAAGACACCATAGGCAATCACAGCAACAACAAAAAATAAACAAATGGTACCTGATGTAGCTATGAAGCTTCTACACTGCTAAGGATATGATGAACAATGCAAAGAGACAACCTTTAGAATGGGAAGAGATTCACATGTTACAGCATGTAAAAAGGGCTAGTAACCAGAATTTACAAATAGCTCAAGCAAATCAAGAGGAAAAGAGCAAACTACCCCAATTAATCATTAGACAAGACATGAACATAATCACTTCCCAAGAGGACAGTGGTTGCAGGACAAATTCTGTCACACAAACCTATTCTATCCTCATCCATCTCCCCTCTCAGGAAAAAAAAAAAAGCCCACAATGGGCTTAGCTAGCACCACCCCCAAAATTTATGCCATAAGATGCCAACACGCTACAATGCTCCAGCTAACAGTGGAATCGTTTCAGCCCCATGACCCTATGTAAAAGAGGTCTTGAACTGTGTTGCCGAGGCCATTTTAGGCTGAAACTCTTCATTCTCTTGGCAAGTCACTGTTGACCTTTCAGACAGAAGAATGGCAAAAAAACACATGAAAAAGTGCTAATAATCCCTAATCAACAAAGAAATTCAAATTAAAACCACCTTGAAATATCACCTAATTCCAGTGAGAATAACACGTATTACAAAGTTACAAAGTTTTGTTTGTTGCATGCATACAGATGGACTTGAAATTGCAACCTAATATAGGCCTTTTGGGAAAAAGTGTGGAGAATCCTCAAAGAGTTAAAAAAGTGTACCTCTGCCAGATGTGGTGGCTCATGAGAGTCTGAGGCACATAGACTGCTTAAATTTTGAGAGTTGGAGACCAGTCTGAGTAAAAGTGAGACCCTGTGTCTAAAAATAGCTGGACATTGTGGTGGCCCCTGTAGTCACAGCTACTTGAGAGGCTAAGGCAAGTCACCAAGAGTGACAAAGTGAGACTCTGTTTGATAAATAAATAAATTTATAACTTCCATTTGATCTTATAATCACATTACTAGCTTTGTATCCAGAAGAAAAAGATCATTTTCTCGTAAGGATATTTGTACTCAAATGTTTATTGCAGCTCAATTCAAAAACCACAAAGATGTAGAAACATCCCAGTTTCCCATCAAGCCACGAGTGGATATCATGGTATACTTTTCAGCATAAAGAAAGACGGAGACTTTCCATCTTTTGTATTTACCTGGATGGGGTTAAAGAACATTCTTAGTAAAGTATAGCCAGAATAAAAAAGTAAGAAGCCCATATACTCAATACTAATTTGAAACTAGCAGATGAAAAGTTGCATGGCCACAGGAGAGAAAAATATAATTAAATTCAAGATGGGGCAAGAGGATAAGGTAAGAGCAGTAAGGGATTTGGTATGTTCCCACCTAATGTATATAATGTAGGGGTATATGACACATTACCTGGGTGAAGGACTCAACTGTACTTAGAATTTATCTTACAAATGCAGAAAAAAAAGTAACGTAATTGTATATGCCCTCATATTAATCTGAAATTTAAAAAAATAATACATTTGGTTGTTTTGTTATGCTATTGGCATCTATGAGTTACGTAAGTATCTTGGATATTAATGCTTCATCAGGTATGTGGTTTGCAAATACTTTCTTTCATTCTATAAGATGATCTCACATTTTGTTGATTATTTTCTTTATTTCCTTTGATATAAAGTAAATTTTTAGATTGATAGAGTCTCACATATCTGCTTTTGTACCTTTTGTGTTCTGTTCAAGAAATCATTGCCTAGAACAATGTCACAAAGTGTTTCTCCTTTGTTTTCTTTAGGAACATTATAGATTCAGGTCTTACATTTAAATCTTTTTTTATTATTGTTTAAGGTTAATTGAGTGTACAAAGGATTAGATCATGAAAAAAGAAAGAAAGAAAGAGGAACAAAAAGAAAAGAAAAAAAGAATTAGATTACAATGTTTTTATTTATTAGGTAAAGTCCCTATTATAATTGTGTCCCACCCCCAAGAGGTGTGTCATACACCCTAACATTGTGCCCATTAAGTGGGAGCACACCCATCCCTCCTCTTCCCCTCTTTCTGTCCCCTCATTCTCGCACCTCCCACCTTGAATTGATTTGAGCTTTTCTCTTATGTGAGTGTGAATTAGATTGCCTACTGGCTTCATAATAGTGTTGAGTACATACGATTCTTGTTTCTCCATTCTGGCGATACTTTACATTCTTCTTATAGAATGTATTTCAACTCCATCCAGGTTAATACAAAAAATAGAAAGTCTCAATCTTTTTAATGGTTGAGTAGTATTCCAATGTATACATATACCACATTTTGTTAATCTATTCCTGGGTTGATTGGCATTAAGGTCCACACTTTGGTGATTGTAAATGAGCTGCAATAAAAAGTCTAGTGCAAATGTCTTTATGATAAAATGATTGTTTTCTTCTGCATAGATACCTAATAATGGGATTGCTATTTTTATGGCTGAGTAGTACTCTATACTGTGCATACATCATAATTTATTAATACATTCATGTATTGGTGAGTTCTTGGGTTGTTTCCATGTCTTTGTGATTGTGAATTGTGCTGCTATAATTGTTCAAGTGCAGGTGTCCTTTTTATTAAATGACCTTGCTTTGCTCTCATTTGGGTATGGACCCAGCAGTGGTATTTCTGGATCAAATTGTAGGTCTACTTAAGTTCTTTGAGGTATCTCCATATAGTTGTCCATTGAGGTTGAACTAGTTTGTGCTAAAAATAATTCAGGGAATAAATGAAAACTTATCCCTGTTTTAAGTCAGTGTTTATAGCTATGAATTTCATTCTTAATACTGCTTTTTATTATTTCATATGTTTATAGGTACTATGTCTTCATTCATTTGAAATATTTTCTAATATTTCTAATATCCTTGTAGTTTTTGTTAATTTTGGGCTAATATAAATGTACATACAATTAGGTTAGGTGGTTTGCATTTGTTCTGTAAAGTCCAAGTTGAAGTTAAACCCTTCATTCAGGAGGTGTGTCATATCTATCTACATTGTACCCAATGGGTGAGAACGTACCAAACAGTAATACCTACCCCCTTCTACCATCTTGAATTGAATTGTGCTTTTCTCTCATATGAGAATGTAGTTGTTCATCTACTAGTTTCATATAAATATTGAATACATCCGATGCCTGTTTTTCCATTCTCATATTTTATTCAGGAGGATGTTCTTCAAATCCTTCCAGGTAAATATAAAAGTTATGAAGTATCTATATTTCTTTATGGCTGAATGGTATTTCATGGTACACATATAGCACAGTTTATTTATCCATTCATTACTTGAGGGACATTTGGGTTGTTTCCACATTTTTGCATTCTAGTGTGATTGTCTTTATGGTGAAATGATTTTTTTTTTCCACTATGTAGTACCTAGTAATGGGATTGTAGGATCATATGGAAGGTCTGTTTTAGCTCTTTTAAGATTCTCCATACTTCTTTCCAAAAAGATATAGTAATTTGTGTAGGTCAAAGATATTGGTGAAAGATCAGACACAGAATTTGGCTTAGGCTGATATTTTGGAGAGCCCGTTGCCAAAAGTCCAGATTCATCAGACTCCCCATGCTGTACTGCATAGAGTTGGAAACAACCTCAGCTTTAAATGAAATTTTCAGCAACAAGACTGCCCAGAGCTAACATTCCTGAATCCATTGGCAACAGCCTTGACTTCAGCAACCTGTTCTCTCATGTTGCACACAGTACAGGGATGGAAATAACTTACGAGTTTAAATGGAATATTTAGCAATTATAAATTAAGATCTGTGGAGCATGTTAAAATATAGAATGGGACCAACAGAACGAGTCAAGAAAACTAACCCCCCCCAAGCATTGTACACATTCATTTTATAATTTTCTGACCTTATGATTGTATAGCATTGTTCACAAGATGTTCTCTTTTGCTTTTTCCTATTATTTCCTTGTTCTTTGTTATCATGTTAAAAATGGCTCTTATCCTTATGTTGAGTAATGAGCTTAGAGTTTCTTTCTGCTTATGATTAACTTTTTGTTTTGTGTTGTGTTACATTTATACACTTTTCATGCTTAATAAAAGACCCTAGAGGGTTTTTGTTCATAGCAGTATTTCCTTGCTACTTTCTGAGCATGTGAATTGCTTGCCTCCCTGAGCCTTCTTGGTTACTGCACTACAAATAACTGAGTAGGAGAATTTTTTTTCCACACATACCCCTCACCAACATCTCCACAGTAGTTAACAACTACAAGTTTGCTTTACCACCATGACTGGATAAGTATTCCCTTCTCTCTATGCCCACACAAGCATCTGCAGCTTTGAAACTTTCCAATGTGGGCTGTGCTTTCTGGGCTTAGGTCATTTCACAATGTGATATTTATATGTATTTCTTTGATGATTAGGGATGATGAGCATTTTTTCATATGTTTCTTTGACATTCTTCTATCTTCTTGGATGGTCTTTGTTTTTTATTTTATTTATGTGGTGTATTATACTTATAGATTTATGTATGTTGAACCAACCTTGTAACCCTGGGATGAAACCAACTTGATCATGGTGTATAATTTTTTGATTTGTAATTTAATTCTGTTTGATAGGATATGCATATTTTTGCATTGGAATTCATTAAGAATTTAATAAGTGAATAAACATACCATGCCCATGGCTGGGAAGAATCAAAATTGTTAAATTGTCCACACTAAAAAAAGAAAAAAAAATTGTCCACACTACCCAAAGCAATGTATAGATTTAATACAATCCTCATGAAAGACCCAATGTCATACTTTAAAGAATTTTTAAAAAGTACTTTGTTTTATATGGAACCAGAAAAATATCTTGATTAGCCAATACATTATTTAGAAATAAAAACAAATCTGTAGGCATCATACCACCAGACTTCATGTTATACCACAAATCTATAGTGATCAAAACAGCATGGTACTGGCACAAAAATAGAGATGTAGATATATGGAATAGAATAGAAAATCTAAAGAGATAAACTCATCCGCATGTTGGCATTTGATCTCTGATAAGCCTAATGAAAACATACATTGGGGAAAATATTCCCTATTCAACAAATGGTGCTAGAAGAACTGGCTAGTGACCTGTACAAGACTGAAACTGGACCCACACCTCTCACCACTAACAAAAATTGATTCTCACTGGATAAAGGATTTAAATTTAAATCATGAGACTACAAAAATACTAGAAGACAGTACATGAAAATGCCTGAAGATATTGTTCTGGGTAAATATTTTCTGAGGAAGAAACCCCTGGCAATTGAAGCAACATCAAAAATAAATTACTGGATTTGATCAAGGTAAAAAGTTTCTGTATAGTTAAAAGCACTATGACTAAAGAAAACAGACAGCCTTCAGAGTGGGAGAAATTTTTTGCATGTTATGATTCCAACAAAGGTTTGATAAATAGAGTATACAGAGAACTCAAATTAATCAATAAGAAAAGAACACACAACCCCGTTTATTTATGGGCAAGAGAACTTCTCTGAATATGTGAACATAAACTTTCCTGAGGACGACAGACAAGTGGGCAACAAACACATGAAAAAATGCTCATTATCTTTAATCATTGGAGAAATGCAAATCAAAACCACTTTGAGGCATCATCAAATTAACCCCAGTAAGAATAGCCCACATGACAATGTCTCAAAACTTCAAATACTGGTGGGGATGTGGAAAGAAGGGAATACGTGTACACTGCTGTTGGGATTGCAAACTAATACAACCTTTTTGGAAAGAAGTATGGAGAATCCCTAAGCAATTTAAAGTCGACCTTTCATTTGTTCCTGATTGATTCCATTACTAGGTATTTACCCAGAAGAACAAAAATCATTTTACCACAAACACATTTTAACCAGAATGTTGATTGCAGCCCAATTCATAATTGCCAAGTTGTGGAAGCAGCTCAAATGCCCATCAATCCATGAATGGAGTAGAAATTTTGGTATATGTGTACCATGGAATATTATTCAGCCATAAAAAGATCTTTTATGTTTACCTGGATGGAGTTGGAACATATCCTTCTTAGTTAAGTATCTCAAGAATGGGGGGGAAGTATCCAATGTACTCAATACTATTATGAAATCAATATATAAATACACATCCATATGAATGATAAAACACAAATGTAGTGTAACAAGGGGGAAGGGAGAGAAAAAAGGAAGGGGGAAGGAGATTGTTAGGAGGAGGAGGGACATTTGGTGGGCTTTCACCTAATTTGCACAATGCAGCAGTATATTTCAAAATGACTAAGAGTAGATTACAAATATCTTAAAAAATAAGTGATATGATGGTAATGTTAATCAGTTTTATTTAAGCATTCTACATTGTATATCAAATAATCACATCGTACCCATAAATGTATAGTCATGATTTAATTAACGTTAAATTTAATAATTGAGAGTAGCTCTGCATGACAGTTAATAGCAATACATAGATCTTTCTTACCATTTGTGTCTTACATGAATTTTTAGTGAATTTTGGTTTAAGATGTGACATATCAGTTATTTCAAAGAGATAAAGATACAAGAATTAGGAAAGCAAAATTACTCATGAACAAAAAATATATCAAAATAAGGATCTGGAAGTCAATAAGAAAATTAGGATTTTATAGAAGTACACCACAATTTTAGCTGCCATATTTTTAGTCACATGAATATTGACGAATACCAAATCAAATTCTTCTACTATAAGAAATCATTTCAGACCAGGAGAATATATGGAAGTAATAATTAAGTATAACTTTTCCTAATCTATAGGTTTTTTTAATTAACAAAAAATATATATTTTAAATGTATACATTATAATTTTACATATTTATGGAGTACAATTTGATGTTTTGATACATACATATGATGTATAAGGATAAAACAGGGGTATTTATCATATTCATCACCTCATGAATTTATCATTTGTTTGTGGTTAAGGGAGAAGGATTGGTAAGTTCTCACCTAATGGTCAAAATGTTAAGGTATACAGCACATTTCCTGGATGAAGGGCTTAGCTTCAACTTGAACTTTAGAAACACAAACAATGTAACCTAATCATTTGTACAATTATATTAATCTGATTTTTTAAAAAGCCTCTCCTCTAGCCATCTTCTAAAATATGATATCTTATTGTTAACTATCATTACTGTGCTGTGAAATAACATATCAGAATTTATTCCTTCTGTTTAATTTTCACTTTGTACATGTTGATCACCCTGTGTCCCACTTTTCTCCCCTTTCCCCTTCCCAGTCTCTGATAGCCACTATTTTACTTTCTGCTTATATTATATCAATTCTTTTAAAAAATAAAAAAATTCTGTATAGAAATGAATTAATGTAGTATTTGTCTTCATGTGCCTGGCTTATTTTGCATAACATAATATTCTCCCTGTCCATTCATGTTATTGCAAATAGAAGAATTTCATTCTTTTATATGGATGAATAGTGTTTAATTGTGTATATACAGAATTTTCATTATGTGTACATCACATGTTTATTAATCCATTATTGGACATTCAGATTTATTCTATATCTTATCTACTGTAAATAGTACTGCAGGAAACAGGAGGGTTAAGGTATTTCCTTGACATACTGATTTTATTTCCTTTGGATATGTACCAAGCAGTAGGATTGATGGATCATATGGGAGTTCTATTTTTAATGTTTTGAGGAATTTCCATACTGTTTTCCATACTGGCTGTACTAATTTACAATCTCATTGAGTTAAGTGTTCCCTAGTCCATAAATCCTCATGAACATTTGTTTTCTTTTTTGTTTTTAGTATAATTGGAGTCGGGTGGTATTTCCTTGTGGTTTTATTTCTAAAAATTGCATTACCTATCTGTTTCTTTTTCTGATTCCATATGAAATGAAGGATTATTTGTTCAAGTTCTTCAGAGTATGACACTGGTGCTTTGATGGGGATTGCACTACATCTCTTGATCACATTGGTTGACACGGACATTTTAACAATATTGATTTTTAACCATCATGAGGATGGTATATTCTTCCATTGGTTAATGTCTTTTGATATTCCTTTTGGGGGTTCATATTTGTCTTTAAGAAGATCCTTCACAACCTTTGTTAAATATATTCTCAGATATTTCATTTTCTTTAAAGTTACTTTTAAGGGTATGGTGTCTTTGATTCAATTCTCAGCTTGAAAATTATTGGCATATGTGAAGGCTACTGATTTAAGGGCATTGGTTTTATATCCCAAGATGTTCTTTTATTTTTTGATAACTTCTAAGAGACTCATAGTTGAGTCTCTGGGATTTTTCAGGTATAAGATCATGTCATGTGCAAAGAGAGAGTTTGACCTCTTGTATTTTCATTTGTATTTCCTTGATCTGCTATCTTTGTTTTATTGCATTGGCAAAAACTTCCAGCACTATGTTGACTAGTAATTGTGATGGTGAGCATCCTTTTCTGATTCCAGTTCCAAGTGGAAAAGGTTTCAGTTTTATGCCATTCAATATGATATTGCATGTGAGTCTGTCATAGCTGGCCTCTATAAGTTTAAGAAATGTTCCACCTATGCCTATTTTCTTAAGTGTTCTTGCCAGAAAAGTATGCTTTGTTGAATGTGGTTTATCTGCCATTAATTGAGAGGAATATATGGTATTTGTTTTTGCTTTTATTTATATGGTGACTTACTTTTATGGATTTATGTATGTTGAGAAGACCTTGTGTCCCTGGGATAAAATCCATCGGATCCTGAGGTATCCTGAGGTATTGTTTTTTTTTTATTATTCTTGTTCTTTATTTCCTTATTTATTTATTTATTTATTTATTGGAGACAGAGTCTTGCTCTGTACCTATGGGTAGAATGTCATCGCATCATGTGTCATAGCAACTTCAAACCCTTGGGCACAACCAATCTTCTTGTCTCAGCCTTCAAAGTAGCTGGGAATACAAGTACCTGCCACAATGAGAAGCTAATTTTTTAGTAGAGATGGGTTCTCACTCTTGCTCAGGCTGGTCTCAAACTCATTTGATCAAGCAATCCACCAGCCTGGGCCTCCTAGAGTGCTAGTATTATAGGAGTGAGCCACTGTGCCTGGTCCGCATGTATAATTTCTTTACTGTATAGCTATATTCTGCTTGCTAGGATCTTATTGATTATTTTTGAGTTGATATTTATTAATGATTTGGTCTGTAATCCTCCTTCTTTATTTGGTCCTTTTCTGGTTTTGGAATCAAAAGAGTGATTTTTGCTTTGTATAAAGTGTTAGGGAGGATTGCTTTCTTTTCCATGTTTTGAAATAGATTATGCAACATAATTATTAGTTCCTCTTTGAACGTTTGGTAGAATTCTGGTGTGTAACCATCTGGTCCAGGGCTTCTGTTTTTTGGAAGATTTTGTAGTTTTTATGCAACTTCAGTGTTTGATACATGTCTATTCAAAAGTTTTAAGTCTTTCTGGTGTAATTTAGGAAGGGTGTGTGATTCCAGGTATTGGTCCATTTCCACTCTATTTTCAAATTTGTTTTGCTATTTTTTTATTGTTGGGGATTCATTGAGGGTACATAGAAGCAGGTTACATTGATTGCTTTTGTTAGATAAGGACCTTTTTATATTTGTTTCCCACCCTCCAAAGGTGAACCTTATTCCTTGGCACCCCACGCCCTCCCTCCTTCCCTTTCTTAGCTCTTCCCGTCCCCCACACCTTACTATGTACTAAGACTTTAATTGTCCTCATATCAGAATTGAGTACATAGGATTCTTTTTACTCCATTCTTGTGATGCTTTACTAAGAATAAGAAGAGGGTTTTTTTTTTGTTTGTTTTTTGTAACAATCCTTAAGGATCTTTTGTATTTCTGTGATGTCTGTTGTAATTTCTACTTTTTCTTTATCTATTTTATTCATTTTTTCAAAGAACTAATTTTTTGCTCTGCTAATCTCCCGAATTGAAACTTTTAGATTAACAACAATTGTCTTACATGAGAGATAAACTCAATTAAATCCAAAAAGGAGGAAGAGTTAGTGTGTTCCTTCCCAGCAGGAGCAATGCAGGGGTTTATAGCCCACTTCCTATGTGAAGGCCACACTACAACTTAAACTTTACCTTACAAATGCAACAATGTAACCTAATCATATGTACCCTCATATTAGTCAGAATTTAAGAAAAATGTTTAATTATGCCTGCTTAATATTGAAAATTAGTAGCTTGGGGGAATTCAGAATAAACAAAAATAAAGGAAAAGTAACTTTTTGAGAAGTATTAGATTTGAAAGTGTTTTAAGTATTAGAAATAGTTTAGTTAAGGTTTTTTATTTGTGGATATATCTTAAATGTAACTAAAACCACATGTGTCTTAAAAGAAAAAAAAAAGGAAATAAACATAGATCTCCAGATGAGTTTGCCCTAGACAAAGACGAGTAGGATCTCTTTTTCTGGTATTTCAAAATACTTCTGTTAACCTGCCTCAATTGGTGGTACTTATTTTAAAGTGACACTAGTTATTTGCATTGAGCCTTTGAACCATTAAAACCTGGCAGATGTTCTTTTACTATCAAACCAAGTTTTCTTAGTTAGATTCTGGTTTAAAGTGTAAGATATTAATCCAGATGATTTCAACCCAGCTCAATTCTGATACTGTTTTGAAATGTGGGTTTTACTGCTTTCTAAGACAAGCTTGGTGAGTTCCCACATGTAGCAAACAGCATTCCCAAGAATCCCAACTCCAACCAACAGAGAACACAAAAGAGAGATGTTTAGAACCTCAGTCAGTTCTTCCCTCCAGTGAACCTTATTAACACTCTTAAAAAGCACATTTACTCAGCTACATATCTGCCTAACTGTGCTGTTGAGGAACCATATTATAATATTTGCTTTATTCATAAGATGCCATTTGAATTGTTTAGAACCTTCCTAATACCCAGTGTTTTATGTGTGTTATGTATTCTTGATGAGATAGTCCAGCCCTCTTCCCCTTCTTTTTCACTGTACCTCTTTCTCCAAGTAATGGATTCCTTATTCAAATGCAAAAAAAAAAAATGTTATAAACCATTTCCCAGGTTTTATCCTAATAGTTTGATAGTTTGAGGTTTAAATGTATATTTAAGTCTTTAATACATTTTGTGTTTATTTTTGGTACAAAGCAGATATATTGAGAAGCAGCAGTGTAGTATCATTTTCTGATGTGCCTATCCAATTTTTCCAGTCGGTTTATGGTAGAAACTTTTTCCAACTATGTGTTTTTGGCATTTTGTCAAAAATAGATAGGTTGTAGATGTGTGACTTGATTGATAGGTTTTATATTCTGTTCCATTGGTCTATATATATGTTTTTATAGAAATATCATGATTTGGGGGCTACTATTTATTAGCTTGGTAGTATGTTGTGAAATCAGGTAGAGTGATGCTTCTAGCTTTGATATTTTTGTTCAAGATTGCTTTCACTATTAAAGGCCTTCCTTGTTTCCATATAAATCTTATGATTTTTTTTATATATGGAGGAATTTCAGTGGTATTTTGATAGGGATTGAATTAAATCTATAGATTACATTTGGTACTATGGCCAATTTGACAATATTATTTCTTCCATTTGAAGAACACAGGGTGTCTTTCCCTTTGTGTCTTTTTCAATTTCTTTCAGCAAGATTTTATAGTTTTTTTTTTCCTTTTTTAGTGCTGAGATAGTTTGCTTTCTTGCTTACATTTATTTCTAGATATTTTATATTTTATGGTGTATGTAAATGAATAATTTCCTTGATTTATTTTTACATAGCTTGCTATTAGCATATAGAAAGCCTACTGAATTTTTTCTTGTTAGTTGTAACATATTTCTGATGTATTTTTCTTAGTTTATATGTGTGTGTGTGTGTGTGTGTGTGTGTGTGTGTAAAGTAATGTCATCTACAAACTGAGAAGATTTCACTTCCTCATTTCTAATTTTAATGTGTTTTATTTTTCATTATTTTGCTTGACTGCTTAGCCAAGGTCTTCTAGTAATGTATTGATCAGGCATGGTAAAAGTGGGCATCCTTGCTTGTTCCTGATCTTAGGTTAAAAATATTTTAGTTTTTACTTATTTAGGATGGTACTAGCTACCAGTTTTGAGGTATATACATTATTTTCTTAATTTGTTGAGAACTTTTATCATGAAGGGATATCAAATCTTGTCAATTTTTTTCTGAATCTATTGGAATAGTCACATTTTTATTTTTGTTAATGTAGTATATCACACTCATTAATTAACATATTTTGAACCTTTGCCACATCCCTGGAATTATTCCCATTGGATCATAGTGTATGATAGTTTTAATGTGTTTAGTATCTTCTTGAGAAGTTTTGTATATATGTTCATCAGAGACATTAATCTGTAGTTTATTTACTTTACTTAATTATTGTGGTTCTTTTCTTGTTTTGAAATCAAGGTAAGGCTTTTCTATAAAATTACTTTGGAAATATTCCCTCCTATTCAATTTTGTGTAATAGTTGAAGGAAAATTTATATTAGTTGTTATTAAATTGTTTGTTAAAACTCAGAACTGAAAAATATAATCTCCAAAATATTAGAAAAAAAGAAATTGTGACTCTCAGAGAAGAAAGTAACAAGATAGAGACTAAAACTTTCAAAACATGAAGAAAATTAAGAGTTAATTTATTTGAAAAGGTAAATGAAATCAAGAAACCTTTACCTAGACTATGAAAAAAATACCTAAATATAAAAAAAATCAGAGATAAAAAGGAGACATGACAATTTATATCTCAGATACAAAGGATCATAAGACACTATTATGAACAAGTATATGCCAACAAATTAAAGAATACTAAGGAAGTAATTTTATTGACACATACAATCTAAAAAGATTAAATTATAAGGAAATTGAAAGTGTGAAATTAACTCAGTAATAGTAAAATGTTTCATCAAAACAAAAAAATTAGTTCATTATGGCATCAACAAATATTTACTCTATGTCAGTTGTTTATTGGCATTATGAATACAAAAAAGGTAAAACTTATTTTCTCCATCATATAGCGTTTACACTTGAATCGTGATATTATAGACAGAAAGCTAAATGATTTAAGGTATAAAATAAAATAAAATATTTAAACAATAAATTTTTCTAAAAGCCAGAAATAAGAGAACATTATGGGCTGAGTTGAAAAGTAACTATAGTATTTTGGAGGCATATTTGAGGACTTATGCAAAACTTCTTCCAAATGCTTTTTGGAGATTATAGATCCCTGAAAATAGTAATAGTCTGTTTATGCAATTTATGACCCTTGATTCCTTGGTAATTTTAGTTCCTGGCCTAGTATGTATCTTCCCTGTTTTACCATATCTCTTTCATTTTGGCAATCTTAATAAGAGGTTTGACAATTAAATTCATGAACTTGCGACCACGTGCTTACTTTGGCAGAACTGTACAAATAATTTTGTAAGGTTTTGTAACCTTGATATATTACCGTCTCATAGTTGTAGTCACGTCAACATATGGCAGGTTCTTTCTGAATAACATTTTTTTTTTTTTGAGACAGAGTCTTACTGTGTTGCACTTAGTAGAGTGCTGTGGCATCACAGCTCACAGAAACCTCAAACTCTTGGGCTTAAGCAATACTCATGCCTCAGCCTCCTAATTAGCTGGGACTACTAATGCCTGCCACCACTCCAGGTTATTTTTTCTTGCCATTGCCATTATTATTTAGCAGGCCTGAGCCAGGCTTGAACCCGCCACCTTCAGTGTATATGGCTGGAGCCCTACTTACTGAGCTACAGGTGCCAACCCATTATTGTTGTTGTGTGGTTTTGTATGTCATTTTGAAATTTTCAGAACTTGCATTAGAGTAATGGACAGACATTTGTAAATTTGTTAAACTGGGCAAGAATGGAAGTGAAATCAAGGACACGTTACTCCAAGTTTGTGGGGATAATGCCATGAAGAAAATGGCAATGTACAAATGGATTAAATGTTTTTGTGAGGGGAGAGAAAGTGTCAGTGATGACGAGAGGTCAGGTTGGCCAGTAACAAGAAGAACTGATGCAAACATTGAAAATATTGTCAAATTGTACACCAAAATAATCAGCTGACTCTGAGAAGCATAGCAGACTAAGTCAGTATCAATATAGAAACAGTTAGGAATCTCTTAAATGAAAATCATGGCCAGCCATTCAAGATGCAACAACTTGCATCATGACATTGCACCAACTTACATGGCACTGTCTGTAATGGAGTTTTTATCCAGTAAACAAACAACTTTGTTGGAGCACCCTCTCTATTCACTTGATCTGGATCTCAGTGATTTTATTCTCATAAGGTAAAGAAAATATTAAAAATAAGATGTTTTGATGGCACTCAGGATATCAAGGTTAATACAACAACTTTTATAGTTATTCCAGATAAAGGATTACAAATTTCCTTTGAAGGGTAGATTAGACTCTGGCATTTATCTATAACTTCCCAGAGAGAGTACTTCAAAGGTAATTGTGATAGTATTCAGTAATGAGGTATGTAGCACTTTTTCTAGGATGAGTTCATAAAATTAATTGTCAGACCTGATATTTGAGGACATGTTCTTTCTAGCAGCCTGGTCTCTCAGTTCTTTCACCTCTAATAGTGTTCACCCTCACTCAACTTCCAATTTTTTTAGTTATACTTCAAAATCTTGTCATCATCAACAACTACATATGCTTCATAGCATTAATATCAAGCAAGCAACTCTCTGACCACTACCTCTAACCTAGGTAGCTCTTTTCTTCGAGAAACTGTTCAGCCTTATTGGGACTGTCAGCCCATTAACCATCAAACATGTCTCATGTCCTCATTTCCCTTCTAATCGAATTTACACTTCATATACCAACATCAAAACCACTTCCCTGCATATACTCTTAACCAATTGTCTTCCATTTTGTTTTTCAAGGAAAAAAAATACTGGTTAAATATTGCTTGCCAATATTTTGTGCATATATTTATGAAGTTAAACCTAAAATATACTGCTGGTCTAATTCTAAATGTGACCACAAAATTTAACTGGGCCTGTGATGCTACATAATCTTAGCCCATGTTCCTAGTCAATTTACTCTTCCACTTTCCTGATCAGTTCTATAACTTCATCTCTCACCTAAACTTCAAAATTATTCTCTTTCTACCCTCCAAGTGCAGGAGTCATCAGAGGTAGTCTTAAACCTCTTTCCTAACAATGTGTATTTCCTGGATTAATATCATTTAACCTAATGGCTTTAAATGACATTGTTCAATGGTCACATCTGTGTATTAGCTTTTCCTCTTAGTAATAGACTTATATATCTAACATTCTTCGCACTATATCCCCTTGTAAGTCTAAGAGCTCTTACAAATTTAATATATTCCAACAGATTCATGATTCACAAACCCATCTTTTTCCCTCTCAGTAACTATCTTTACCATTTATGCAGTTGCTCATGCCAAAACCTCATCCTTGATTCCTCTCTTTCTCTCACATTCTTTACCTAATCCATGATCAGATCCAGTTGGTTATACTTTTAAAATGTATTAAGAATCTGATAACCTCTTGTCATCACTATTAGTACCACCATTTCTGTCATCTTGAATACTACCATATTATTTCAATTCTTATCCCACTTTCCACTAGTGACTTACAAGATCTAGAATGAAATGTTAAAGATTTAAATCAAATCATGTCACTTCTTAAAATGCTCTACCTTTCCGATGTCTCTGCACATTTTGGTGGCCCGCTATCTCTCTGTTCTCAGTGCTTATTCCTTTTCACTATTAATGGATCCAGAAATACCACAAATGGCATAGCATAGTTTTTTAAATTTATGGCATATGTCAGAAGTGTTATAGAAATAATTGCAAAAACATTAAGAAGGATATTTGTCAATTAAAAATATTAAGTTTTTTTTTCAAATTATAGCATTTCAGTGTTTGGCTCTTTCAGTAAATGTTTAAGATTGTATGTTTATGGCCGGGCATTGTGGTGGGCGCCTGTGGTCCCAGCTACTTGGGAGGCTGAGGCAGGATACTCGCTTGAGCCCAGGAGTTGGAGGTTGCTATGAGCTGTGATACCATGGCACTCTACCCAGGGGAATAGCTTGAGGCTCCATCTCAAAAAAAAAAAAAAGATTGTAGGTTTAAGATTGCATGTCATAGATATACTAACATTGGAGATTCTGGGAAACTACAATGGAATTGGTTTAGTACAGTTCTATCCTGAAAAATGACATTTTTTGTCAGTAACAGACTGCATATATGACCATTGTTCCATAAAATTATAATGAGACTAAAGAATTCATTCTCCTGGTGATGTTGTACCTGTCATGATGTCATAGCATAATGTGTTATTCACATGCTGGTAGTGATGTGATGTAAATAAATCTACTGCACTACCAATTATATAAAAGCATAGATCATACAATTATGTACAGTACATAATACTTTATTATGTAATAAATTACTACATTACCGGTATATGTATATATATACATATATATGTATATATACTATACTATACTTTCTATCATTATGTTAAAGTGTATTCTTTCTACTTATTTTTATTTTTTATTCTATTTTTTTTTTTACTTACTTCTTTTTAAAGTTATGTGTAAACCATCCTCAGGTAGATTTTTCAAGAGATATGTCAGAAGAAGGCATTATTATCATAAGAGTTGATAGCTTCATGAAAGTTATTGCCCTGAAGTCCTTCCAATAGGACAAAATGTGGAAGTAGAAAATGCTGATATTGGTGATATTGACCCAGAGTATGCCTAGACTAATTTATGTGTTTGTGGTTTAGTTTTTAACAAAAGTTTTATAAAGTTAAAATAATAATCCTAATTAAATTATAAAACTTTATAATAAATATATAAAGAAAGAAAGTATTCTTACAGCTATATAATTTTTAAGCTAAGTACTATGACAAAACTTCCAGTCCTGCAAGATCCATTCATGGTAAATTCTCCATATAGGTATTCCATTTTTTAATTTGTAACACTATATATTTTACTTTAACCTTTCTATGTTTATATATGATGAGATGTACAAATACTTACTGTTTTGTTATAAATATCCATAATATTCAGTACACTAATATATTGTATAGGCTGATAGTGTGTAGGACCAATAGTCTATACAGTATAACCCAGGTATGTAGCAGGCTACATCATCTTGATTTGAGTAAGTACACTCTATAATGTTTATACAATGACAAAATTACTTACTGATGCATGTCTCAGATATGTCCCTTTTGCCGAGTAACACAGGACTGCGTAATATTTTTATTCAAATAAAATTTTAAGTCATTGAGTGGTGCCTGTGGCTCAAAGGAGTGGGGTGCTGGCCCCATATACCAGAGGTGGTGGATTCAAACCCAGCCCCAGCCAAAAACTGAAAAAAAAATTTAGTCATTTATAGCAGCATAATATCCTAAAATGTAATCACAGGTGATATATTAAAATTTTAATTTTACACAAAGAAATGTTTCATTTCTTCAGAGAAAATTGTCTATCTAATATAGGCTTAGGAATGTTGGCCTAATTTGTCACATTCAAAATCACAATGGCAAATATTTCAATATGAATAACAGCTATTATAGTAAAAGCTAAGTTTAAGTTTATGATTTATTTTGAGATTAATTTTATCCATTTCCAAAGAACCAAATGTAGGAAATTTCAAATTGCGCTAACATTAAAATATGGGCATTAATTAATATATTCATAAGGCATTTATTGAATATCTTTAATGTGACAAGAATTATTCTTAATAACCCTCAAAAAAGTATTGGTACAAAAATTTTCTTTAAGAATTAAAGAACTATTCTGAATTTTTAGCAGGTTTCTTTTTATGTAGTGAAGCATCAACATGCACAAAAATATAGAGATTATGTTTACCCTGAAGATTAGTATACGTTTGTTGAGGAAAATTACATTTTCTTTAATAGTTTGGTGTACTTGGGCAGCACCATTAGAAGACTGAATTTCCATTTAATGCCATGGCTTTCCTGAAAAACAAGGAAGATGCCTGAGAAGAAAAAAAAAAACTAGAAAAATATTACAAAAGATTTTAGAAAAAATAACATGGCTAAATATTGAGCTATGTACTATTTGTTACCATCACTAGTTATGTGCATTTATAACATTTGAACTGTGGTAAAAGGCACACTTCCTAATATATTTATACATAAACTTTCTACTTCGGAACTAGAGGCTTCTCTGAGTTTCCCCAAGAATGCATTTATACAGTATCTATTTTACTATTATATTTATATTACCAAATATCTTTCCAAAAAAACTATAAAATTGGTAATCCTAATTTTGAAGACAATGCCTTCTATTATTTCTCAAAGTAAATTTGTTTCCAAATATTTTACATTATGTGAAATCCCAAAGGATTACTTTTCTAATGTTTGTTTTACTGGTACACATAAAAACAAAGGAACATATATTATTATTATTAAAATAAAATAAAAACCAGACACAGTAGCTTCTGTGGTGACAATGGAGAAAAAAATGTCTATGTTCATGAAAAAGTCATGCTCAAAACAATAGTAAATTTTGTGGCATTTTTTTCTTGCCTTTAACCATATTCACCTTCAGTGGTCAAAATGAGCAGGTTAAGTTATCAATTTTCTTTCCCAATATGCAAAGAAAATAATGGCACTATGCAATGTTCTGCCTTATCTTTAGGCTTCCCTAGAGAATTGTTACAGTATTGCCTGATTCAGCACTCTTAGAAAAACATTAGCATAGCTTGGATCTCAGGTGAAAGCCACATAAGGGGGTATCACAGTGAGTGAAAATGGTAGGGGTCTGCAGACCCTCAGATGACTGAGGTTAAGAGATTATGAGCAAAGGAATGCAATAGAACATCTAAGACTTGAGAAAAACCTTATTATCAGAGATCCAGTAGTAGCAGTAATATGGCTTGAATCTAACATGTTAATCCAAATTTCATGTTCTTTTCACCATATGTTACTTCATAAACCACTTTAAAGGAAAACTCATGAAAAAAAAATTTCTTATGAAGCACAAGAGAGAAGAAGAAACACTGAATAACTCCAAAGTTTAGAAGAAAAAGAATGAGTTAATGTTTAGACACATTGAGTTAAAAGGTAAATAAATTTCCTTGTAAAAATGCCAGGTTGGAAGTTGGACATTGGAAATACGAATCTATAGCTTAGCAGAGAATTTAGTTATAAAGATTTTAACAACTTTACATTTAGACAATAGTAGAAGTAATGAGAGTGGATTAAATTCCAAGAACAAAGAAAATGCTAAAATTCACTGAAGTCAGATTGATTATCAATAAATTCATTTTTTGGTGGCAGAGGTGGTAGCTTTCTTATTTGTTTTATTATATTCTACATTAATAATGACCATTTTTGTTCTACTTTTATATCTTTACATTACTACGTTTGCTGCATTTTGGATAGCAAATTTTGATCTTCTCCTCTCTTTGAGTAGTCATTCATTATTTCTTGATGTGGCAGAAGATAGAGTTGCCTCTGTCTTTGTAAAACTTAATGAACTTATATGTTGCTTATGTCTGTAGGATATTTGGTTTATAAAATTATGTATTTTAATTTTAAGATATATTTCAAATATCAAATACATTTACTATACCAAGATAAAACATTTCTAAGTAATTAAAGATACAATTTTTGTGCTTAACTAAATTGTGCTGAAGAAAATTCAGAGTATAAAATTGTTTCCTATTCAAAACTTACCTAATACACTTATTTCTCATAAGAGTATATCCACTCTAATATATAGTATGGTAAGCTGAGGACAGCTAAGGTAATTAAACATTGAATGTTTACTTGACTTAGTTAATGTTAATTGACCATTACTCAAGCAGAGAAAAAATTAGGATACGGTGAGCTAAATGCAACCCAAACACTTTCTAGTATATAGTGCCAAAGGATTGTTCCTTTCCAGAATAAGTAAGCAAGAGTGTATCTGAAGAAAGAAAGCAGGCAACTTTTAGGCTATTTGTACCATGCTACTCTGATTATCAGTGCATGTTGTGACTGTATATCCCAATGAAGCTTTAAAAATATTTACAACAGAATAATTTATTTGAATTAGACACAATAATATCACCTTGGACAAATTGTCCTCAAAAAAAGGCTGAGTTGAGGATGAGTTAAACTGAAAATAATCTTACCTCATAGTTACAATATGCTGCCTGGAATCAAGAAAAGTAACAAAAATATTTGCATGTTCTTACAAGCATTACATTTTTAATAATGTACTGATTATAAGCCTGTATGTGCTTCTGTTGATATATGAATCCCACCATTGTGTGATGTAGGTTTTGATATATGAATTCCACCACTCTGTGATGTAGAAAATACACGTCAATAGCTTTCATCATTGTAAATTCCATAATCATAGCATTTGCCTAAATACTAAGAAATAAATGTAGAAATAAGTATGGTTTCTTGATGGGATTGACATCAAAAATTGTATTATGGAATTCTTAGCCTTGAAATTCTTTAAGAAATATTTCTGATATGTAAGGACCAAATCAAAACAGACTTCAGGACATAATAAAAATTTTTAAAGTATTTTGAATCAGGTGTAAGGGTTTCCTGGTTAATTACATAATTATTGTGCCCATAGAAATCAATAAAAGTGGGTATTTTCTCAGCATTTATGTTGGTTAATGTAATAATCATCATTATCCCTGTCAATGTCGCCTAGCCCTGCCAACTGTATATAGTTATGGTTCCATTCCAGATATAAATATACACCATGACATTTCACTTTAATGGAATATCTTTGTGAAATCTTAGTGAAATATTTAGGAATTAGAAAGTAAATTTTAATTTTATTTCAATATAACATGTTTCTTTTGGCTGCTATTGTGTCTAAATTTCCACTGGAAATATGCACACTTATTAGGAGATAAAAATTGCAGTTTTTACAAAATGATATGAAAATCATATTGAGTTTCCTACTCTATTTAAAGATTAGATACACAATACCTTGAAGAAATGAATGTCATCAGATCTAAGGAGCAGTTTCAAGCTATAAACCATGCAGAGCAAACTCTCTCTAAAATGGAGAACTACTTGAAAGAGAAACAGCTGTGTGATGTGCTACTCATTGCTGGACAACTCCAAATTCCAGCCCATCGGTAAGTATATTTATGCATGGAAAATGTTTGGTGGATAGAGAAAATATGAATAAGATCAAATCAGTACATTATTTACAAATTGGACTGAGGAAAATGTATTTGGATTTCTCTATATTGAAATGTGTTTGCATACATGATGCATATATGAAGAAACAGATGAAGTAAAAAAGCACAGACAAAACCTCTGAATGAGGATCAGTTTACTTCTAAATTCACTACACTTAGCTGAATTGTGAAAGTTTTATGCAGAAAAAGGATTCACCAGTGTTTCAAATTTACTGAACACATTTCATGCTTTTTAGCAAAATTATGTATTGATATGAGTTTCTATGAAACATACCTATTTACAGATTGGTTCTCAGCGCAGTGTCTGATTATTTTGCTGCAATGTTTACTAATGATGTGCTTGAAGCCAAACAAGAAGAAGTCAGGATCGAAGGAGTAGATCCAAATGCACTTAATTCCTTGGTGCAGTATGCTTACACAGGTAAGTACTTGACATTAATTTACAATAATCGTGCATTATATAACACACATTAGTATTATCATGTCCACTGTGTAAGTGAGAAAACTGAAGAATAGTCCAGTTAATTAACTTTCTTAAGGTTGTTAGAAGTCACAGTCAGGATTTAAATTCAATAATATAAAAGAATAAAAGATAAACAATATGTTATAAAATATTGTCCGTGACAGGAGAGAGCTATTTGTTACAAGCAGACAAGGACATGTCTCTCTCGCATGATGTGGGCACATTTTTGTTTGCAAAAAAGGAAAGTAGAAGTAGTATCTCCTAAGTCTACAGGAAAAATTGAATCAATCTCCTCCTTGGTTGAAAATTAAGTCACATTTACTTAAACTATAAAACAAAAGATGAATTTGGGGTCCAAAAAGTATTTTGATCTTTATTTCATTATCATTTCATCTAAAGAGTTTCCTCATATTTAAATATATTTATTAGATTATATAGTCTTAGGCTCTTCTAAACACTAAAATATTTACTTCCTGGTTTTCTCCAAAATGAAGTTTTCAAACATTTTTGCTTAAATATTCCCTAAAAGAAGTTTTATATCTGAGTGCTCCTCTTACATTTTCCATTAATGAATAAAAACTGCTGTAAATCTAAATAATTTTAAAGCATATAATTATAAATATTTTTAAACTATATAATCCCTAATATATATTAAATATTAATATTTTTCAAAAATCACTATTGTGTTTTCACTTTATTTTTTCCATTTGGCAACTTTTTATTTTTTGAAAAGTAAATTTATTTCAGGTTAGTGTGAGGGTACAAACAACCAGGACAAACATTTGATTTTGTTAGGTACAGTCCCTCTTGTGGTTATGTACCACACACAAAAGGTGTGCCAGAAATCCCCACTTCTGTCCCTACCCCTCCCTCATTACCCTTTCCCCCACTTCAATTGAAATGAGTTTTTCTCCTATGTGAGTTTGAATTAGATAATCTAGTGGATTCATATTGAGTATATTGGATAATTGCTTTTCCATTCTTGTTATACCTCACTAAGAAAAATGTATTTCACCTCCATCCAGGATATTACAAAAGTACCACAACTTGTTAATCTATTCCCCATTTGATGAATATTTAGGTTGATTCTATATCCTGGTGATTGTAAATTGAGATGCAATAAACAAGCTAGTGTAAACTTCCTTATGGTAAAATGATTTCTTTTTTGGGGGGGTAGATTGTGGGGTCAAATGGGAGATCTAATTTGAGATCTCCATACTTCCCTCCAAAGAGGCTGTATTATTTTGCAGTCTCACAAACAGTGTAAAAGAGTTCCCCTCTCTCCACATATTCACCAGATTCTGCAGCTTTGGGACTTTGTGATGTGGGATAATCTTGCTGGGGTTAGGTAATATCTCAGGGTGGTTTTGATTTGCATTTCTCCATTGATTAGGGATGATGAGCATTTTTTCATATGTTCATTAGCTGCTGGGAACTTGCCTGGCAAAAGTTATTAGAGACCCTGGGAGTAGACCAGCATGAGATGGGGAAAAAAGAGACACAGAATAGCAGGATCAAGAGGGCATTTCCTCAGTAGGAACAAGCAATCTCAGCTTTATTGCATAGTTTTTATGTACAGTAGCTTGAAGGCATGAGATTGTCATAATTGCATAACTTGATTAAAAACAGCCTAGGAGAAAAATAGCATTCTCAGCAGTCTGAAGCTGACCAAAGGTGTATGGCTCCACTCTAACATGGTTCAGAAGCCAGCCATAACAGGAAAACTGCTGAGGCCTGATTTTCACTGCGTCCTTGACTCCAGTACATTTCCTCAAACTGGGCAGCCTTGCCTCAAGGGGATCAGCTACAAACAGCTCCCCCTCCTTTTCCTCCTAAGCGGATGCAGTGAAGATTAACCTTTAATCCTTTGACTACTGTGAAGGCTCTCTGGAGGTTTGTAAGAAATATACACAACAAGATTAAAACCATTATCCCCAATCTAATAAGGACATATATCACATAAGTGAAAGATGTTGATGGTACAAAGTTAGTAAAAAACTGCTTTATAGCTGTGACCACCTCTTGTGGTGACAACATCTGTAAATGGGCATTTTGAATAGACTGGATATGCAAACACAAGGCAGCAATATCTACTTAAAAGTTATTAGAAGTCCAAATGCCCTGTAAGTGGCACTGAACATGATCC
The DNA here is from genome assembly GCA_963574575.1 of Galagoides demidoff. Lineage (NCBI taxonomy): Eukaryota > Metazoa > Chordata > Mammalia > Primates > Galagidae > Galagoides > Galagoides demidoff. The sequence goes on from CAUYQV010004787.1 coordinate 35,062, forward strand.
CAACTCCACTCAGTGGCATTATATTTATAGGCAATAACACAGATCCACTCAAACTCTGCATCACAGCATAGAGGAAGACAGGCCTTAATGGCTTCAACTTGTTGTCCTATAAGTAGGACCACCTACTCAAGAGCATTAAGTTTTTCCTCAATTTTGTGATCAGTCTTTTCCTAAATGCCCAAAGTAGTTGCAACATTTTTAGAAAGAACATTTACATAATAAGCAGTCTGTATACATTGAGTAAGGGCCACAGTTGCAGTGGCACCTGCAGCTACAGTAGTTACCAGGGCAATAATTCCAGCAATTAATATGCTTAAAAAATGCTTAGAGCATTTAATTTGCTCAAGTAATAGCTGCAAAACTTGATACCCAGTATTGGCATACCAAGTATCATTCACATGTATTGGAATCATAACAAAACGGGGCTGCTGTAGCAAAACAACATCCTTATGCTACTGCAGCAAAACAATATCCTGGCACTGCTCAGTGCTAGAAAGACAATTAGTTAAGACAATTAGTGCAAGTAACAACATACTCATACTCCATAGCCACAGAGCCTTCCTCTGGAAAAATATGAAGCTTCACTGAAATATTTAAAGGACCTATTAAAAAAAACATAGGGGTGTTTTACACATGCCTGAAGATACAAGGTTTGCTTATTAGCCTTTTCCTCCACAGTAGGATGTGTGAAAGTTATTGGACCAGTGGCAGCAGCAGCTCACCAAAGACCAGTTTGCAACTGACTTCCAAGGGTAGACAAAATTGTCATAGTCTAGTCCCTGGTGACCCCTCCAGATTAGAGGAGCTGCTCCACCACTGAGAGCAACAAAGAAGGGAACCTGGCTTTATTCACAACCAAAAAGGGACTGAACCAGTTGTACACAGAAAAGGAGATGCCAAAAATCTTCTCCACAGGGGGAAGTCATCAAAAGAATGTCCATGCCCTAATAATGGGTAGGGAGGTAAAGAGGATGGGGGATATGGCTTACAGCTATGGGAATACATAAAAAGTCATGTTCCATTCAGAAAAAGCAAGTATTGGATTGGAGCCAGTGGGAGTGCAACTGTTGTGGTGGCGTAAAATCTTGCACAGTTTCATGGCTAGCTGTAAACAGCCTATGTGATTCACTCAATGAGTCATACACAGAGTAATGCATGCAGAGGACCCGGTATAATTATAGAGGGTCCATTGAGAAACAATGGGCTCTCCTTCAGTGGGTCCAAACAAAGGGGTGTTATTGACAAAGACTGGCACATTACAATCACCCCAAACAACAGGGTGAAGAATAAGGGGATCAGGGAAATAAGCCCAATAGGATTTTCCGCACAGCAGGCAAACCTGCAACATTAGCAGTGCTAACACAGCTATGAAAAGGTGATCAGGCATGGGCACTTTTCCCCGCCTCTGGACTAGGTCCTCCGCCTGAGACGTCAGCCACTTCTCTTGTCCCCAATTCGGAAGCTGGGCAGACTGGGTTTCCTGAAATTGTCTGGAGGGCATCTTTGCTATGTGGGCTCTGTGAAGGGGGTGTGGGATTCTCAAGTTTCATTTTCTTGGGAGAGGGAATCAGGTGACTGGGTTCAGTACAAGGGAACACTTGCTGGCTTGACGAACCTCTCTGGAAGCCAGTGAAGTCCATCTGTGGTTTCTGGAAAGACACAAACATCCCCTTGTCCCCAAATGAGCACCGGGTCAGGGCCAAACCAGTGTCCTATGAGGGGTTCCTTCCACTTAACCAAGAGGAACCAGGATGGGAATGCCAAAAGCGATTCGCAGCTGACTGGCCTTCCTGATCTAATGAAAGAAAATTAAGGACAAAAAGGGTATGAGAGAGATAATTCTGAGGTGTCAGGGGATATAACTCCCCCTTCTTATGTTTTTCCAGTTAGAGCTTCAAGCGTGCATAAGCCTGTTTTACAATGCCTTGGCCCTGAGGATTGTAAGGAATGCCAAAAGAATGATAGATAGAAAACTGTGCCATAAAAGAAGCAAGGACCTTAGACGTGTAGGCAGGGACATTGTCTGTTTTGATAATCTTGGGAACTGCAACAGAAAAATAATATAAAAAGTGTGCTTTAACATCCCTGATAGCTTCTCTGGAATAGGCAGAAGCCACAAGAAACCCAGAATAGGTATCTATACAAACATTCACATAACCAAGTCTACCAAAAGAAGAAAAATGTGTGACATCCATCTGCCACAGCTGCCAGGCAAGAGGCCTCGAGGATTAACCCCATAATCGGGTACTGGAACATGAGGTAAGCAATAAGGACATTGACTCATAATTTGTCAGGCTGCTTCTCATGAAATATCAAAATTGCAGATGCAGAGTATGTGCATTTTGATGGTGAATGGCATGAGAAGCCTGGGCCTTATCAGTCATAAACAACATAACTAACACAGAGAGAGAATCAGCAATGGCATTGCCTTCAGCTAAAGACCCAGGCAAAGCTGTGTGACCACAAATGTGTCCAACATAATAGGGGGCAGACCAGGTGCATAAAGTCTGCTGAACCTGTAACAAGAGTGTTTGGAGAATTGAGTCTACTGAGGGGCCAATTGCGGCTTTCTTCAAAACCTGCAAACAGTGAAAAACCCAATAGCTATCAGTATAAAGGTTAAGGGGATGGAAGACTTTTAAAAAGTCAAACGAGTGGCAGCCAGTTTGACTCTTTGGGTAGAAGAGAAAGATGTACAACATGTAAAAGTTTGACCAGCAGCATAGTCAGAAGAGGAATCATCAGTAAATGCAAGATCTGCAAGAGGAAGGGGGACGGCAGAATGAAGGCAAGGAAAAATTAAAGGGTGCTGGCACAAAAAATGAAAGTAGCTTGGATCCAGGGTAATGACAAGTAATCTGGTCTGTAAAACTGGCAATAGTAAGCTGCCAAGCAGTATTCAAATTGCCATAATTAACTCACTTGTGTTGCAGTATAGGGAACTATAATAAAATGAGGATCAATCCAGCACAGTTGACGTGCACAGGTGTGGGCGGCTGTGAGTTGACAACTAAATCAGAATAAGGGGACAGTGTGCGGTGCCGACATTCAATAGGTGCTTTCTGTCAAAAAAAAAAAAAACAGAAAGGAGGAAATATCAAAAACTATAAACGTTAAAGGCCAAGCATATTCTATTTGAGCAACCTAAGTCTGTTTTAAAGCCTGCTCCACTAGTGTTAAAGCAGCATGTGCTGAAGGAGTGAAATAGTAGGGAGAAATGGAAGAAGGGTCTTCCTGTAAAATGTCAAATAGAGGAAGTAATTCTTGAGTTTTGATGTGAAGCAATTGGCGCAACCAATTAATGTCACCTAAGAGTATTTGTCTGCAGACTGCAGACAGGAGGTATCCAACACGGGTATTGAGGCTGCACACTGCTTTGGAAAACTTTCATACCCGAGTAATGCAGGGGATAAGTCTGTTGAATTTTTTCAGGGGCTACAACCAAATTATGCTGAGCAAAATGATGAGTTAAATGACTCAGCATTTTATCTAACACTGAAGGAAGAATGAGACAAGAGAATGTCATCCATATAGTGAATACAGTAGACCTTTGGATACTGCTGCTGGAGGGGGAAAGAATTTGAGCTACAAATTTTTGACCTAGAGTGGGACTATTAGCCATTCCCTGAGGCAGAACATACATTGAAAACAATGCATAGGCTGTTGAAAATTAGCAAATGGGAGGCTAAAAGCAAAATAACAGCAATCCTGGGGTGTAAGAGTAATAGGGAGAAAAACAATCCTTAAGATCAATAACATAAGCAGGCCAGGAATTAGGGATGGCAACAGAGGATGATAATCCAGGCTGCAAAGCTCCCATAACCTCCATAGTAGCATTAATTGCACAGAGGTAGCAACCACCATTTTCTTGATTTTTTTCTTAATAACAAAAATGGGCATATTCCAAGGGCTCCTACAGGGCTCAATATGGGCAAGGTCCAGTTGTTCTTGTACCAATGTCTCAGCTACCTGAGGTTTTTCTTGAGTCAAAGGCAACTGATCTATCTAAATGGGGTCAGATGTTTAGGATCCTAAACAGGTCAAATGTAATAGGATCCACAGTCAGGTAAATAGCCACAATCAGTGTCCTGAAGGAAAAGGCTCCTGAAGGCCCTGGCATGGGGGCTGTGGTTGCAGTTGCAAAGGCTAGGTTATTTATTCCCTGAGTATGTTTACCTAGCCCTGATAGGGGATTAAAACCTTTTTTAAGCATCAGATTAGATACAGTTTCATTGGGGCTGAAAAACAGCACCCCCAATGGTTTGAGAACATCTCTGTCTCATAAATTGCATGGAAGGTGTTCTAGCACAGAAGTTTGGAAAGTACCAGCATTACCTATGGGGTTGGTCCAAGTAAGGAGCGTAGAGCTTTGGAGGGAATTTTGACTCACACATATTCCTTCCAACTGAGTCATGGATGGGGTCAGAGGCCAGGCTGAAGGTCAATGTTGCTTTGACGTGACTGAAATATGAGCTCTGGTATCAAGGATACCCAGGAAAGAATGGCCTTGAATAGTAAGCATGAGTTGGGGCTCGTTCCTGAGAAATAGCTTTGATCCAATAGGCATCAGAGGACCCAAAGTCCTCAGATCCTGTGCTCCATCTCTTCTGAATCTTTCCACATTTTTGAAAAGGCACAAAGGTAAGTTGAGGAATGAGTTCTCTTTGAATGACAGACACAATACTGTGAGGAGCTGCTGCCGTAACTTTGATTTCTCCCGTATAGTCAGAGTCCATAACCCCAGGAAGAACTTGGAGCCCCTGCATGGCAGAATTGCTTTGCCCAATTAGAAGTTCCATGGTACCCTCAGGGAGGAGACTAAAAATGCCTGTGGGAATTCTCTGAGGTCCTAGCTCTGGGGTTAATACGTAGTGGGCAGTGGAACTGAAGTCCAGTCATGCTGAGCCGGGACTTACTCTAAAAAGGGATTCAATGCCTTTCAAGGGAGTGGGGACTGTTACGAAAGGACCGTCTCCCCCTTATTGTGGGTAACTGCCCTGATTGTTTGGTGGCCCTGAGGTGAGGCCCAGACCCAGTTTCCTGAAGTTGGCTTAAAAAGCCTGCCCTGAGAATCAGTTTTTTTATCTGTATACATTAGTCTAATGAAAGCCACACTGGCATTTAGTACACAAAGAAGTGGGGCATGCATGTGCAGGTGCTGAAGTTCCTTGAGCATATTGTAAACACTGCTTACTAAAATGACCAGGCTTTCCACAATTGAAAGAATTGTCATTTCTTTGGGGCCCAGAGGCACAAGGGAGTTTACTCTGTTGGTTATTTCCTTGCATCTGCTGATACACCACCCTAATGGGTACACCTTTCATTCCAGATATGAATGCAGCTCCCTGAATGTAAGAAGATCCAAACTCTGCATAAAGGCAAATATAATCTTCCAGGAAATCTCCTTTTTTGTAATGCTGTATAGAAGCTTCACAGGCATAATTAGTATTCTCAAAGGCCAATTGGAAAACAATCAAAGTCCCAGACTTGAGGGTCAGAGATTAAAAACCCCACACCTTGCAGCAGCTGGGTAACAAAATTTTGATAATTCTCATCAGGGCCCTGGTGAATCTTACTCAGCTTCTCTGTTCAGAGCTGTGAGGGTAGCCACTTCCAAGTGGCTAGTGCCATAGTGGCAACCTGATTATACACAAACTGGGGCCAACTGACTTGGACTGAAGTATCAGAATAAGTTCCCATCCCTATAAGCATATTACAGGAAACTCCAATGTTTGCCTGGTGATTTCATCAGCTGAGCTATTTCATCAGCTTTATCTATATATTCGGCCTTCCATAAGAGGTAATTTCCTCTGGAGAGGCATGCTTTAGCAATACTTTCCCAATCATTAGGAGCCAAAGCATCATTACCTAAAGAATCTATCATAGCCATAGTGAAAAGAGCAGTGGCTCCATATTGAGATAGAGATATCTTTATATCCTTCAAAATTTTAAAGGGAATGGGTTCTTGGTATTTCTCATCAGAAGCTGGGTCCACATGAATATAAAAAGTATGGAAGCCAGACATGTCCCCCACCCCCATCCCCCTACCCCCATCCCCCCACTTCACAGGCCATGCGCAAAGCTTGCTGCCACAGAGTAGCCAACAGGAAGGCACTGGGGAAGGTGATTTCTACCGTGCTGCAAAGGGGAAGTTGCTCAAGGGGAAGGAGTAGGGGGAGCAGAAGCTGCATAAGCTGGGGGAACAGGTGCTGCAGGAACCCAGGGAACATACGGAATAACAGGAGCTGTAAAGGGAAGAAACTTGGAGCCATCCCACTCCTTTTTCTTAAAGGCAGCCTGTAAGGCTGCCAAAGCTTTAACCAAGTCTTTAGTAGGCACTCCTTCAAAATCATCACTATAATTTTCATCCCCAGGAGGTTTCTCTTCCTCGTCATGATACAGAGCAGCTTCCTCTTCAAGCTGTTGTACTTCCTCTAGAGACACAGTATCTTCTTTAGGGAGAAAATTAGAGGCATTCCAACCATCAACAGCAAGTCTGCTGGAGGGGACTCATGCGCTCAACCTCAGATATCCAGTGGAGGCAATCCTTTACCAAATTATAGATGGTGAAAGTTTTGATGGGAATCTCATTGGGCCCTCAAGCAGTGTAATAAGCTCTCATACAGGGCTCAACTTTAGCCCAAGTTTCCTGATTAACAGTGCCCTTCTCAGGGAACCACGGACATACCTCCTGTACAAGCTGCAAAAAGCACTCCAATTGATGAGTCTGCACCTGGTCTCTGCAAGCTGTGAGCATAGACTTTAATACTTGCACATACAAATCACAGTCCTTTGACCCAGACTGCCCCATGCTTTACTCCTGATGAACAATCCACCCCCCTAATTACCTAAATTTACAGAAGTATATGACCTACTTCACATTAAGTACTCACCTATGAGTCAACTGCAGCACTGGAAAATAATTCTTTCAGGGTGTTCCACAGGGTCAGTATTCCTCAGGTCTCTGGTTGCCACCTGCTTGGATCCTGCCTGGAAAAAGTTATTACAGACCCTGGGAGTAAACCAGCATGATATGGGAAAAGGAGACAGCGAATAGCAGGACCAGGAGGGCTTTGCCTCAATAGAAACAAGGAATCTTAGCTTTATTGCACAGCTTTTATATACAGTAGCTTGAAGGCATGATTTTGTCATAATTGCATAACTTGATTAAAAACAGCCTTGGAGCAAAATAGCATTCTCAGCAGTCTGTTGCTGACCAAAGGGGCATGGCTCCATTCTAATATGGTTCAGAAACCAGCCATAACAGGAAAATTGCTGAGGCCAGGTTTTCACTGGGTCCTTGACTCCAGTACATTTTCTCAAACTGGGTGACCTTGCCTCCCAGGAGGTTGGCTACCAACAAGTAGCTATTTGTCTTCCATAGAGAAGGTTCTATTCATGGCTCTTGCCTGATGATCTATGAGATTGTTAGCACTTTTTATGTTGATTAATTTGCGTCCTCTATAGATCCTAGTTATCACGCCTTTGTCCTATTCATCATACCCAAATATTTTTTCACATTCTGAAGGTTGTCTATTTGCACTGGTTATTGCCTCCTTTTTAGTTTAATTAAGTCCCATTTATTTTTATTTTTGTTGTTTTTGCAATTGCCATGGAAGTCTTCATAAAATCTTTCCCCAGGCTGATAGCTTCTAGTGCTTTTCCCATACCTTCCTTGAGGATTTTCATTGTTTCATGCCTTAGATTTAAATCTTTTATCCATCTTTTATCATTTTTGTGAGTGGTGAAGGGTGAGGGTCCAGTTTCAGTCTTTTACATGTTGATGTGCAGTTCTTTCAGCACCATTTATTGAATAAGGATTCTTTTCCCCAGTGTACGCTTTCGTTTTGTTTATCAAAGTGTAGGTAGCTTCAAGATATTAGTTTCATCTCATGGTTTTCTATTTGGTTTCAAATTTCTATGTCTCTATTTTTGTTTCATTACCATGCTAGATTTGTCACTAGGCACTCATTATATAGCCTAAACCTTGGCAGAGTGATGGTTCTGGCTTCCTTTTTATTAGTAAGAATTGCCTTGGATATACAGGTTTCTTTTTTTTCTCATTCCATAAAAAATGAAGAATTTTGTTTTCCAAATCTTGAAAGTAATTATGATGTTGTTATTTTAATGGTGATTTCATTGCATTCTGAAGACAACTATGAGAAATCCACAGCTAATATCATACTGAGTGGAGTAAAATTGAAAGCTTTACCACTTAAAACTGGAACCAGAGAAGGATGTTGTCTATTCCCATTACTATTCAACATAGTGCTAGAAGTTCTCACCAATGCAATCAGACAAGAGAAGGAAATAAAGGCCATCCAAATGATGGCGGACAACTTCAAACTCTTGCTCTTTGCCAAAAATATGATCTTATACTTAGCAAACCACAAGACTCCTGGAAGTGATAAAAAAAATACATAATGTCTCAGGATATAAATCAATGTCCACAAATCAGTGGGCTTTATACATGCCAATGACAGCCAAGTTGAGAAGAAAACCAAGGACACAATTCCCTTCACAGTAGCTTTTAAAGAAAATTAAACTCTGAGGAATATACTTAACAAAAGAGGTGAAGGATCTCTACAGAGAGAATTATGATAACCCTAAGAAAGGAAATAGCAGAAGGCATTAACAAATGGAAGAACATACCATGCTCCTGGCTGGGAAGAATCAACATTTTTGAAATGTCTAAAGATCCTAAAGCAGTTTAACTTTAAATGCATTCAATGGTTTCTCTCTCTCTCTCTCATCTCTATGACAATGTGATGCTAACAACTGCCTATTTAAAAATTCATGCAAATGCCATTTCCTCAAAAGTTAAGCAATAGTTATCTTATAACACAGAAATTACAGTCCAAGCTATAATACCTAATTGAAAATGTGTCCACATAAAAATTTGTACACAAATGTTTATATCTACGTTATTCATAACTAAAAAGTAAAAACAACCCAAATGTTTATGAACTGAAGAATAGATGAATTACATGTGATATATGCATACAACTAGATATTAAGAGAAAAAAACAAGAATGAATTTCCACTAGATGCTGTTACATAGATGAACATTTATAATAGTATGCCATATGAAAAAAGCCAATCATGAAGGACCATTTACAGTGTAATAGTGATATCAAAATTTCCTCTTTAGTAGGTCCTTGATCTTGTGGATTCAAAGAATGAAACCATTGTTGTGCCCCCTATGACCTAAAAAGATAGAGTCGGATCCCCCTTAAGTGAAATCAATCAGAAATTTATTGAATCTGCTCAGGGGACTGCCTTGAGAGACAGTTCCCTCCCAGTAGTGGGAAAGTTGCCTTATATAATTTTGTGCAAGCATACTACAGAAGCGAAACATGGCTGGTTCTGGAAGGGTGGGGGGTTACAACTTGGGTAGTAATGGATGCAGCAAGGGTTACAGTTATGTAACAATGATTAATACATCCTTGGTTGACAATGGATATATCTCAAATCACAATGGTTCTAGTTATGTAACCATGATTAATACAGCCTTGGTGGGTTTCCACCATTGTTCATCCACTAAGAACTTGGCGGGGGGGGGTGTGAAACTTGGAAATTCCTGTGCTTCGACTCTGGGGGCATGGGAAAAGGCTGGAAGAGCCTGTAGAGCAGAGGAATGGGCTGGAAGAGAGCAGGGAGGAATGGGAGAGGGTGGGGGAATGGGCTGGGAGTGCTTACAGCTTTCCACTGGTCTTCTTGGGGAAATTAACCCTTAATTTATCCGAATGGAATATGATGGAGTTAATTCTGAGGGGCTTGGTGGTTAGAGCTGTGGTATTTATGACTGTGCAGTAAAGGGTTAAACTAGTAGAGTATGTGAAGTAAATTTCTTGGAGTTATTAAGTAACCAGGAGATGCGGCAGAGGGTGGGAGAAGCTTGTAAATTGGGTAACCTGTTTTACAGCTTCAGTTTTTACAGTAATAATTTTCCGCTCCCCTATAGGACTGTTTCTCTGAAGAAAAGTTTTTACGTTTTTTTTCTTCTGATTTTGTTGATTATGGGGGTAGTGGATTTATGGCTTTTTCTTTCTGACTTTGATGGTCAAGTTCAGTCTCGGGGTTGGAGGTTGTGTAGCTGCTATTGTAGAACATGGTTAAATATTTAAGCGGCTATTTAATTCAGTCTCTTTCAGTTCCTTTAGGAATCTCTGTTAAATTGTAGAGGGTTGATGAAGGTTTCTTTGAATAATACTGGTAGCAAGGTTTATATTTAATTAAACTTTGCTTTCTGGCAGAGTTTACTGATTTCTGCTCTTCTCTTATGGCTTTGTTTATATACATTACTCTGTAATACTTAACACTGCACAAATATTTAACAGGGGATCTTTATTGAGATTTAAGGTTTTAGAGTAAATATAATTACTGTATATAATTTTTTACTTTTTGGCCAGGCTCTTAGTCTCGTTTAACAGATTAATTTAGTAAAACAGTTATGTCTCATTTTATGAGTTGACTGTACAGGCAAGACTGGGATTTAATATAGGTGGGCTACAGCCTGTTGTTTAAATCATTTTTTCCTCTTTAATTTCTTTTTATTAAAGACAAATTATAGTAGAACTAACACAGTTGCTAGAATAAATTGTACTTTCAGTATACTGATTATTTGCATAAAGTTCAGTAAGAATAATTAATTATTAATTATTAGCCATCTAGGCTTCTTTTAAAATTGGCTTTGTTGGAATTATTTGTATGGGATTTCAATTGGACTTGAAAATTTTCATGAGCCCAGGTTTAATCTGTGCCATTAGTTACCTGTATGCATTGGCTAAATTCCTCTTCTCTTGAGGTTCCCAAGCACATTTCAATTCCTGGACCCATCAGCAAACGATCTTCATTACTTACTACAGGTTAGAAAATTTTACTGATGGGTATCTGGCCAGTTTTTTAAAAAGTTTTTTATTGGTCTTTTAAAAGTCAACTTGAATCCCTTAATGCAGTCTGGACATCTCTGGAAATGTTATTTCAGACAAAGCCTTGGCAAAATAACCTGTGTCTTTATTATGTTTTACAGAATAAAACAGATTTTTATTGAATTTATGCAAATAATTCTATTGTTAGAAATTAATAATACTTACAAATGGCTTTTAAATTCTGGATAAATCAAGGAGAGAGAGAAAAAATACAGGTTTTAAATTCTGCTTATAAGTACATACATTGTTTGAAAAGTTACAAATAGCTCAAAAGACAGAAAATAGTTTTATTGACTTCTGGAAAACAGAACACAGACAGAATCAATAATATTTCAAATAAAATTAAATCAACTTAGTTCTATGTAACTGATTTCTGTTCTGTTTGGAGTTAGGTTAGCAATACTTATAGACATGTTAACTTTCCAATGAAAGTTCTAAAAATCTGCTTTTCTAAAAACATTAGGAATTTGAATTTGAGAGAATTCATCAATCTTTCTTAATATTTCTCTTTTTTAAGGATGAACTTTGAACTCAGCCAGTTACATAAAAAATACTTTCTTTTTTTTTAGATGAATTAAAATTATTACTGACAGTATATGTTAGGACAGATTAATGTCTTATACATTAGGATAGATCAATGCTTTATATATTAGGACAGATTAATGCTTTATAATATCGGAATACACACATAATCATCATTCACACAACTTAATTATTATTTTATAATTGACAATGTTTCCTATACATTTTTAATATATCAAATAAAAAGATCATATTTAGAGTTGTGTTTTTGTTGTTTAGTTGGCCCAGGCTGAGTTTGGATCCACTAGCCTTGGTACATGTGGTCAGTGCCACAATTACAGTGTTACAGGTGCAGTGTTCTAAATTTAGAGTTTTTACTTTGGAGGTTTTGTCAAATATTAAAGGCTGAAAACATTTGTTTAAATAAAATTAGAAGTCATAATATTTACATAGTCGACTTCATTGCATGTAAATGTTTTTACAAAGTCTCTTTTATGAGTTTTATTTAACCTGCACAGATGATTTATAAACATTTTAAATCTTCATTAACTTCTGCCCTGCCTTTTCACTTTTTTAAATAACCATTCTGTTTAAGGACAAGTGTATCATGTAATGTTCTTTCTTTACAAAGTGTCATTTTTCTTTCTGTCTAACGTCTTTTACTCCCTAAAATTTATTTTTTATAAAACAGGATTACAGTTAAACATTTACTCGCCAAACTGGTAATCAGAAGGTTTAAAAGGCAAGAATTTTTTTCTTTGATAAAGATTCAGGTTTTTTACAACAATTTAAATAACCAAATTATTACATTTTACAGATGAGAGACATTTGTGAAATATAACATTGGTACAGGATCTTCCCAATTACGGCTAGACAGGGAATTCATATTTTTCAGTCTCAGGTAAGCTCAGAAATCAGACTTCTATTTTTAGGCATAACACATTTGCAGGCCATACCCTTTGAGCTTTAGTAAGGTTATGAACAAAGGATTTCCAAACATTTTGGAAGGCTTTACTCTCAGTAGGGAATACATACTCTAATTTTTTTCTCAGATAAAAATTGCAAAGATTTAATAACCTTGTCCAAGTTACGGGGCTGTATTTATTTATTTGTTAGAATACCCATTCAGTTTGTAAAGGTATGTTTCTATTTATCAAGTTCTGGAAATTTTTGAAGGAGGCAGGATAGTGGTGACCCTGCCTAGACTGAAGATTTTTGTTTCATTCTTATACTATTCTGCCCAAATGTCAGAATGCGGGGGGGTTTCCCTGGTCCAGGTATTGTTTAAGGAAGAGAATCAGGGCTCTTTTGGCTAAGGTCTGCAACAAGGAAGCAACAGCTAAATCCTGCAAAGTACCCACTTGCCACCTGGGAGCTGTGCCCAAGTGAAAGGCAAGTGGTGGGGTCGAAGTGGGTAGACTGGCCGAGGATGGTCCCAAGAGGAGATATAGAGGCAATGAGGTGGGAAAGCCAGGTGTCTGTCAAAAGGAGTAGGCAAGTTTTTATTGGCAGTGAAAAGAATTAAAACTCCTCTTACTATGTCTGAATTTTTAGCCAGTTTTCACTGCTGTTGCCATCAGCAATCCTGTTGCCTGCATAAGTGAGAATGAAAGCTTAATAGGAAATGTGATTGGATGACAAAATAAATATACTTACAAATTAACAGGGCAGGAATTTTGGACTCATCAGGGGATAATATTATTATAAAAATCTACCTAATTACTTTCTCTTGACTGATGGCAACTAGGAGTATTATAATCAGGCAAATGTTAATCATGAGAATTCTGAAAGGAATGACAGCCTGAGTAACAACACTTGATAGTGGGAGAATGGAAGGGACAAGTCACAGGGGTCTTATATGTTCCCTAGTGGACTAGTCTGGGAGGGGTAGTGTTACTAAGTCTAATACCAATAATAAGGCTGAAGAGACTAATGACTGCCAGGCTAAAGATGCACTAGATGGTGAGGGGTGTAGGACACATAATAGTAAGTAGGTAAATAAGGCAGTTTCAGAAGGAGTGAAGTCTTGAAGGGTACCTCGAAAGAAAAGATATCTAATCCACTCACAAATGTTTTCAAGACAGTTTCAGGTCGAGACCAATCTTTTAATAAACACTGAACAAATGACACAAAATGACAAGGCAGATATAGGCCTGATATGAAAAATGTCTAATAGTTCATACTTATTCTCACACTCTTGTACTCTTAGAATCAGAACCAGAACATACTCTTACACACTTTTAACAGGTCTGTGAATGATCTAATACCCCAGGGGTTGATTGGACCTCCACTTTTATTTCAATGGTGTTTCTGGTGACTGGTGTTGACCTACATTTCTGGGAGTACCTGACAGGTTAGTAGGGCTGAAGTTCCTCACTGGTAGGGTTGTTCTACCAATGCATGTCTCTGAGAGTTTCTGACAAGCCAATGGCCTGGCAACCCAGGGTCCCTGTCTAAAGTTTCTGTCTTTTTGGCATTCCCTTGGAGGTTCTTAAGGGCTCTACATAAATTACAACAAATGAATTTAACAAAAAGTTACATGTTTTCACAACAATTTATAACAAATAAGCATAATAAAAATACCATTAATAGTTAATGTTTGCAGACATTAGCCACTAATAGATGTAAAAGTGGCTTACCTCCAGAGGTGGGTTCACAGGTGAACTTTAGAGCCAAGCAGAATAATGCTAATTCAGAAGGAAAACAGCTGTTGTTTTAAGAAATAAAGAGGGCTCTCTCTTTTTTTTCTTTTTTTTTAGTTCCAAATGAATAATTGACCTTGGGTCTCCTGCTAGGAGCTGGTACCTTATTTCAAAGTTATTTGTAACGTAACAACCACAGATTTTAGCAGGCAAAAAGTTACAAAAACAGTTTTAACAAACTTTATATTAACTCTTTAATTGCTGGAAAGAGAGGATCTTCAGTTCAAGTGGGTTATTTGCACTACAATGTCAAAATGAAATGAGGAAGTACAAAAGGGCCATTTAAGAAAGACAGAAACCAGTCGGCACACCATGCTGCCAAATAGACCAAGATTCCTGAGAAAAACTATACAGTAAAAGTCCAATCCTACCCAGAAAGCAATGTTGAAGGCAGTGGGAGAGTAATTTAATCAGATAATTTGGCAGGATAAGGTGGTGGCACACTTGGTCTTTTACCAGGGGCTGAGAGATTCTCGCAGCCACCGCCCTGGGTGAAAAGAGGCTCTTGTGCCCCAGCTACAACCAGTGACCATAGCCTGGGTTAAAATAAATTGTACATTGTCACATTGACAGACAAGAAAACAGAAATGTTGATACTTAAACTCACAAATTGAAGGTGTATAAGGAAGTAAATAATATATAGAAACAAAAGTGATGCCCAGTCTCAAGGATAGGGAAAAGTTTCCCAGGAAAAAGAATAGGAAGGAAAACACAGAAACCTCCTCTCCTGGATTGAAATCTAAGAGAGTTACCTAAAGGAATCTTGAAGAGACACTGAATAAAGCACTGGAATTGATAAATTAAATACAATCTTGACTAGCAGGTGTTACCTCAAGACCGAGAGGGATGTTAATCTTTCTGGGAAGCTGGTTAGTTTTCTTACAGAGAATGTGTAAAGTAGCCAGTTTTATTTTTCACTGTTGTTCTTGGTGCAGTGGCTGAAATTAAAAAGTTACTGAAAGAGCATTTTTAAAAATTACCCTGTTTTATTTTGAACAAATTATTAGGTGGACACTAACAAACAGACAAAAAACTACAATACAAACATTATAAAAAATAGATAGACCAATAAAGCAAAATGACAAGTGGACAGGACAGAAAACACAAGCGGAATTCAACAGACTGAAATTAGTCAGGTGCAGAGCCGTGCCTGACCCACACTCAGATGCCTTCCCAGCCACAGGGTTATGAAATCACATTTAACTTTTTCACTCACTAACTTATACAAAACTCAAAACATACAAAAGATACACAAACCAGAACAAGCACAGTTGATTGCAAAAACCAAGACAACCAAATAAAAGTCTGAAATTACCAGGACAGGACTAGCCTGCAAATCCAAACAGCCCAAAAGACTGCTAATATCAAAACAGTCTAATAAGGAGCTGCAATCATGACAACACCAAAACAAACAACCCAAACCTATACTAGAGAGACAGGTGGATGTCTCCCCTCTGCTTTGGCAACAGACTTTCACTATCTCCAGACAGTCTGGTTCCCCCATATTCTCTAGAGATCCAGACAGACCTACTGAATTGGAAAATTTAGGAACCTGTGCCCAAAATCCACAGGTCCGAGAGCTCCCTGAGGTGGAGAGAATGTTTCTCTGAGGCATTTCCCTGGAGCCGGCAGTGGGCCCAGGCAGGGGGTCCGATGAATCTCACTGGGGCCTCCAGATATTGTGCCTCCAATGACCTGAAAAGATAGAGTCGTACCCCCCCTTAAGTGAAATCAATCAGAAATTTATTGAATCTGCTCAGGGGACTGCCTTGAGAGACACTTCCCTCCCAGTAGTGGGAAAGTTGCCTTATATAATTTTGTGCAAGCATACTACAGAAGCGAAACATGGCTGGTTACCCATGGGGTGAGGGGGTACAGCTTGGGTAGTCATGGATACAGCATTGGTTACAGTTATGTAACAATGATTAATACATCCTTGGTTGACAATGGATATATCTCAAATCACAATGGTTATAGTTATATAACCATGGTTAATACAGCCTTGGTAGATTTCCATCATTGTTCATCCACTGAGAACTTGGGGGAGTTGTGAAACTTGGGACTTCCTGTGCTTCGACGCTGGGGGGCATGGGGTGGGGGGGAATGGGCTGGGAGAGAGGGCGGGGGAAAGAGGGTGGGGGAATGGGAGAAGGTGGGAGAATGGGCTGGGATTGCTTACAGCATCATGACCACAGATCCTTGATAAGACTGAATTTATTTTAAAGAAAAGAATACAGAAAAATCACCAGAGCTCCCGACAGAGGGAACAAATGATGTCAGAAAATATTCTCTCTGCCTGTGTTCTTTGTCTAAGTGTATATATAGTTGCATTAGTCCTTTGTAGTTGTATTTGGCCAGGACTTGGTAAAAAATGAATGCATACAGTCCCTTCTGCTGGGGCAAGATGAATAAATGCATTAATGAATGATTAATGAATAGATATAGTCCCTTCTACAAGAGTAAGATGAAGGAGTACATCTATGAATGGATAAAATGCCTTCCTCTATGGGCAAGGTGAATGAGTGCATTAAGGAAAGGATACAGTCCATTTATGAAGTTGTTCAAGCCTAGGAAATTTTCATGAGATTGACCAGACTCAGAAATTGGGGGCATCCGTGTTCAGCCACAAGTGCAAGGGAGGAAGACAGGTCATAGCAGAGACACCAATGTTCTCCCCCATCTGTCACCCTGGAGGTGTCTAGCCTGCAGTTGTCCAGCCACTGGAGCCTCATGTACCCGCCCTGTAACCTCCAAATGTACTTGCTTCTCTGCTGGCTACCACACACCACACCCCTAGGGTAGAGATCTCAGGTCCTCCCCTCAGATCTGGATGGGCTGGCTGGGGCACCACCCTCTCTGTATAAATTCTCCCTCTCTGAGTAGAAGCTCTAACTGCTGTTAGGGAAAAATGGTGAAGACTTGATCTAACTGCTTCCAGCTGAATTGGGTGATGAAAGAAGGCAGCAGTTGGGGTTTCATTAGAAGGAGGGTGATCCAAGGGCCCACAATAAAGTTAGGTCTTGCACTGGACCCATCTTTACTATTTATGGCTTCATGCCATTTTTTATGGAAGACATAAATCTGATTAGCACATTAAAAGGTAAGGGTAGAGAAATGCAGGGGGAGGGATACTGACCAGGCATGACAAAAGCACATAGCAACAGGAGGCAATAGTGGCATGCTCCCTGTGGGGTCAAATTTTGGAGAGCCACCTCCCCAATTTTATGAACTGCTATAGGGAGCCAGACATTCCCCTACAAAGGTACCAGAGGAGTATGGCTTGGGCAGAGGCACGGTCTCTGAGGGAGAAAAACATATGCTGCGATGGTAACCCTCTACTTGGAACAGACTCAGGAGGAATACTCCTTGGTTTTCAATCATCAGAAGATGGAGTCAGGCTTCAGCTCCCCCTGCCTGCTGGTGGCAGGGTGTGGCAGCCCTGCCAAGAAGGCATTGACTCCCCTTTGACTCTGGCAGGCACAAATCACTGGTGCATTTTCACATTGGAGAACTGGGACACAACCCTGTACAGACACCACTGACTGGATGTGGTGGAGGTGCAAGGTAGGGAAGGAGGCACCAACCCCCTTGGACTAAATATTGCTAGACGGGCCTTTATGACTCCACAGAGCACCAGAGCAAGTCACACTTGAGCTGCCAGTGGATCCTTGCCATCTGGTTGCTGGAGACCTTTTGAACTCTTCCACTTGAGCAGCAATTGTGCTAACTAGGACAATTGGTTTGGAAATCTTGACCTGGGCTGGCCACCTGAAAATCCTCCAAGGTTGAGATGTGGTTGTAGTGTAGTGGGATGGTGGGATGGGTGTCTTAGTTGCTTGTATCTATCCCCACTTGAGATTTCAACCCAAAGTCGCAGATTCACTAAGAATGGATAGAGGCTGGCTGAATAAAAGACAGAGCCATGTAGCCCCATCACACCAATCAATCCCCAGAGTCTCAGGCTGCAGGACTGAAGGGGACCTTTGTAAAGCTCTAGGGAAAAAGCCACAGTCACCAGTCCAAGCTCTTTGGCAAAGGGCTGGTTAACTACAATTACTGGAGCCCTCAATCCAATCTCACCTTACCAGCTTCTCTAGCCATGGAAACTGGAAAATAATCATGGAGCAGAACCAGTGGAAAATCTCTGACAACATGAATAATCAGAGTAGATCAACTCCTCCAAGGAATGACAAAGGAGATATGCCAGAAGATGCCATTCATAAACACATGTCTAAAATATCAGAAATAAAATTCAGAATATGGATGGCAGATAAGATTAATACAATGGAAGTTAAGGTAGAATTAGGAATTCCAGGAGTAGTTCAAAAGTTATCTTAAGAAATCAATGAACTCAAAGACAAAATCTCTAAGGATTTAGACATCATGTGAAAAGAAATTGCAGAACTCCATGAAATGAGAAAGTATTTGAGGAGCTTCATAATACAGTAGAATCCCTCAGTAAGAGAATGGAGCAGGCAGAAAAAAAGGGTCTCTGAAGTTGAATACAAAGCTTTTGAATGTTACCAAAGGTTCAAAGAGGCAGAGAAGTTGAGAGCAAAAATGAATTACTCACTGAGAGAGCTGTGGGACCACACCAAAAGATCAAACAATCACTTTATAAGAATTCCTGAAGAAGAGGAAGGTAATAAAGGCACTGATGCTCTACTCCAAAACAAAAGCAATCAATGTAACCTGGTTCTATGTACCCTCAATGGTTCCCTAACAATAAAAACAAAATTGTTACAGATATTTTCAAATAGACCCTGTTTTTTTATACTAAAGTACATAATCATACAAGGAATTCTTCATTTGTAGGTTCTTGACAATATTTTCTTCTTTTTGACATAGTGCCAGAAGCATATTCCAGGCATATTTGGGCAGTGGCATACTTGCCAGCTAACAAATGCAGACACAAAGGAATAGACATAGAAGTTCAATATTCTTCTTACCAAAAAACAAACAAACAAACAAACATGAGCCCAATACTCTTCTTATTCTCCAAATGTTTAGCACCACAAAAATGACAGTTTCTTACATTGCCAACTGCATTATCATTATACAATGACACAGTTTTCTTGAGTGATAACGGAGATGATATTTTCAACCTTATGTAAGTATGTCTGACAAATAAAAATGTATATTTAAGATGTGCAACATGTTCTCATGCATACATGTAATGTGAAGCTATTGATACAATATTTCAGTAGAAGCTTAAAATAACAAATAAATAATAAATTTGTTTTGTTGCAATAATGGTATTGTTTATTTAATACAGCGGTTTATAATAACCTAGCCTGGCTCCCTTCAGTTATTTTATTAATGTGTTTACACACTTACACATATTGACCTTAAAATATATTCACAGATTTGGTACTGTAAAGTAAAATGCATAGCCCTACAAAGGAGGGAAATGGAAAAATTCAACTAACTGGAATATTTATGTCTTACTTTATGGGACATATAATCATTCCTTACTTTTTTAAAAATCATCTAGGTTTCCTGAAATTGAAGGAAGATACCATTGAAAATTTACTGGCTGCAGCTTGTCTCCTACAGCTGACTCAGGTCACTGAAGTCTGCTCTAATTTCCTCATAAAGCAGCTCAACCCTTCAAACTGCTTAGGGATTCAATCATTTGGAGATGCCCAGGGCTGTACAGACCTTCTGAATGTGGCACATAAATATACTATGGTAAAATCAATTGCTTCAAAGTAATTGTAGTAACAATATATTAATGTTGGGGTAAAATTAACAAACAACAATAATTTACGATTTGGAGATGACTTTCCCATAATATATTAGATAAACTATTTGGGTGACCGGTACTCAAGCAAATTTTTTTTTTCATACATATACATGTGTTTATTAGGTTTCCACTTTTGCTTTCACAGAATTAAAAAGACTTAAAATTTAATAACAATAACAATGTTTAGCATAAGGACTGAAAAAAAACCCTCATAAAGAACTAATGAAGATAAATACATTCAGAAAAGAAATCAGATGATTGCTTCATTGAAATATTAAGCAATAATAATTTTTTTTTTCATTTTTGCAATTCTTTCTGCAATTTTTTTATTTTTGAAAGTGAAAAGTTAATCAAATCTCAACACTTAGGGAAATTAAAATACTAGAAAAATTAAAATGTACAAGTGCATACTTCAAATGTAGTCTATGGTATTAATAAAATATGAATTCTTTGATGTATTTTCAGAATTAGAACTTTATTTTGTAAAATGGTAAAAATTATTATTTCTAATTAATGCTAAATGTCATTTAATAAAAAATTTATTATTAATGAATCATTATTATTCAATAATTAGGAAAGCTTAATAACTACCAAGATAAGTCACCCAATTTTATTAAGTAGACTTATTATGTCTTAGTAAAATCTTTGGTTTTGGTTAGAACATTTTTTTAAAATCCTTTAACTTAACCAATTTAAAATCTCTCTTAATTCTATTAGTAATTATGATAAATAAAATAAACATGCCCATGTATGGAAATTATTTTAAAAATTATATAGGATTCAATGATCTTTATTTGGTCAGGTGGCAATCATATGAAATATAGACTTTAGGGAAGAAAGAAAAACTTAAAAAAGGATATGCAAGGGCAGCACCTGCGACTCAAAAGAGTAGGGCACTGGCCCCATATGCCAGAGGTGGAAATGAAAAGGATATTTAATACAGTCCTAAGTGCTAATAATCCCCTGACGCAAAGAAGAAAATTAACTGTTTTTACCTCTGAAGCAGGGAATCATGCAAGAGATAGATCTTTCTTTCTGTGAAACTCAATCAAAAGATAAATATTTCAAACAAAGGAAATTTCTCTGGTGATTTATGATTAAAAAGCAAAAAGTAATTGCACACAAGTGAACAATAGAGAATCACGCATAAATATGATAAATAAAAGTAAAATTACTTTCAGGATAAGGATGTACACAAATAAAGAGTATCTTTCAGACTTTCATACAGAACTTATTTCTTTTTTAATTTCTCAAATTTGAATTCCCTAAAAAACTTTTGTAAATCTTTCTCCCTCCTTTCTACTGTAAGTCATGGCTCAAAATTTAAAGTTTGAAACATATCCCTGAAATGATACTATTATATGCAGAATCACCTTATTAGAGACAGGCATTTTAAAATTATGCTATTTATAGTCCTATGTCATCAATACATATGGAACAATCTAAAGGGACAGAAGTTATTTATTTCAAAGACTAATCCTTCCACAGCAGACAAACATTATAACTTCCTGTTAAATTACTTAATTCTTGAACTGTCTGGTACCAGACAGTTTCGTGTCTGGTATCTTATTCTTACAGACAAAATATATTCTAATAAACAGCTTAAATTATTTTTGATGCTCCAAATGAACTTGTCTTCCATTTTCTATTAGGTGACCAAAATTAATGTTAAAGCAGAAAGTGCATAAAAATGCCATACTGTTGGGCAGCACCTGTGGCTCAAAAGAATAGGGCACCGGCCCCATATGCCAGAGGTGGTGGGTTCAAACCCAGCCACAGCCAAAAATTGAAAAAAGAAAAAGTGTCATACTGTTGTCTCCCTTAATTCCTCTTCTTTAATTATTTCAGTATCTATTGATAAAACAGTAAAATAGGTAAAAATCCTGCTATAATAATGCCTCTACAATATCGTATTGATAGCAGAACAATACAAATAATTTTAATCGCTAAGCATTTTTTTTAAAAATTGGAGATTCAGTTTTAATTATGTGAATTGGTATAACAGAATGGGTAAAGCAGATTGCCTTCCCTAATGTGGATGGGCCTCATCTAAAAACATCTTGACAAACACATCCAGGATGTTTGGACAGATGACTAGGTACACCGACATCCAATAAAGTTGATAAACAAAATCAACCATCTCAATAACATAAATAGCTGTCTAAACCAATGAGGCATTTAGCAAATATGTTATATTAATTTAATAAATTTATAATTTTTTTCATTAAATCATAACAGTGTACATAAATACTATCATGGGGTACAGTGTACTATATCTGTATACAATTTGAAGTACTTTTATCCAAGTGGTTAACATAGCATTAATGTCTTTTTCTTAGTTATTGTGTTAAGACATTTATTTTCTACATTTAGAGAGATTCACATGTACCCTTATAGGATGAACCATAGGCGTGATCCCGCCAATCACCCTCTGTCCGCCCATCTTCCCCCCTCCGCTCCCTTCCCTCTCCCCATGTTCCTGGACTAAAATTGGGTTATAGCTTTCCTATGAAAGCTATAAATTAATTTCATAATAGGGCTGAGTACATTGGATACTTTTTCTTCCATTCTTAACAATTTAAGTGTGAATTTTAAAAATATGCATAGCGAACTCAAGGCATGGAAAGAGACTCCTTGGGAAGGAATATATAATAAATTAGGAGCAAATAATTCCAA